>VWYI01012836.1:0-12576 GCA_013399455.1 Anthoscopus minutus | reverse complement strand
AGAGAAAAGAGAAAAGAGAAAAGAGAAAGGAGAAAAGAGAAAAGAGAAAAGAGAGGAAAGGAAATATTTCAGTTTTGAAAGGGATCTATAATTATCATCTCATCCAAATACTTGACCAGTTCAGGGATGCCTAGAAGTTCAAGCACATTACTAAGGGCATTGTACAAAAACCTCTTAAATATTGACAGGCTCAGGGCATTGGTCACCATTATTAGAAGACTGTTCCAGTGTTTAATTGCCCTCTTGGTAAAGAAGTGCTTCATATTGCTCAGTCTAAACCTACCCTGGTATAACCAGTGGCATTGGCCCATTGATCCAGCCTGACTAGATCCCTCTGCAGAGCCTTTTCACCCTCCAGCAGAGCATCACTTCCACTTCCCTCTGCAAACTGACAGAGGTGAAACTTGATGCCGTCATCCCACTCATTGGCAAAGTTATTAAACATGGCTGACCCCAGTACTGAGCCCTGGGGAATACCATTTATGATTGACCACAAAATGGATGTAATTCCATGAACCACCACTCTTTGGGTTTGCTCACCAATCTGTCTTTTACCCAGTAAAACATTGTACCCATACAAGCCATTCTATTCTCTCCAGGAGAATGCAGTGGGAAATTGTGTCAGAGGCTTCATTTAAATCTAGCTAAAATAACTACTCTGCATGGGGCCGACTCACTCAGTATTGTGGGCAGTTTTGGTCACCACAATATAAGAAAGATACTAAGCTATTAAAGAGCATCCAAAGGAAGGCAACAAAGGCAGAGAAGAGCCTTGAGAAGAAGCCCTGTGAGGAGTGGCTCAGGTCACTTGCTCTGCTCAGCCTGGAGAAGAGACCTTGCATTAACAGAATTTAATGGAGCAAAAAACTGTTACTTATAAACAGTGAAATACTTATTGATCGAAATGCTATTATTCACAGTGTCTCAAGAAATGAGAAGCCATTAGAAAACATTGAAAACAATGAATAATTCTTTTATTTTACCATAATCTTTCCAGCAAGGTCTGCTTAGAAATTTCAACCAAGTTCTGCTTTATCAAATGTAAAGAATATAGTGCATGAATAATAATGAAAATTCCAGTACAATATCGCTTTGCTGCAATACTAAAAATGCAAAGAATCTTCATTTATTAATTGCTAATGCACATTTGTGTCATGTTGTTTGCTATTCATGCAAATACTGTGTGAAGATAAATTTAGGTATTAGACAAGTTGGAATGGGCTGATTCTCTAACAAGTTAGATCTTGTGATATTTAACAGACACTTCAGACTAAATTCCTCCAGCTTCTTATTTGTCACTGTATCATCTGAAAGAATTGGAAATCAATCATACACCATGCATTTTTCTGTTTCAAGAAAAATGTGCAAAAAGTCACTAGTGATATATGGAATGAC
Organism: Anthoscopus minutus; assembly: GCA_013399455.1. NCBI lineage: Eukaryota > Metazoa > Chordata > Aves > Passeriformes > Paridae > Anthoscopus > Anthoscopus minutus. The sequence continues at coordinate 11,181 of VWYI01012836.1, read as the reverse complement.
TGTGATGGGGTGAGAAGGGCAACCATTCCTGTGTATTAACTATAACCTTTGAATCACTTCCCAAAAAAAACCAAACCCATTCTTTGTATTGTACCTCTTTTATAAATGGAGTGCATAGAAGAAGCTTGGAGAAAAATGAGGAACTCCTAAAATAATGCATTTTAAACGAGTACTATTTTTATAAAACACTAGATAGAAGATAGAAGCAGGCAGAGTAAGTTTTTACTATAATAATAGAATTTCATAACAAAATAATACTCTTGTTAAAATACCTTTCACTACTGAAAACACAGTCTAGGGCCACATCCATGGCTTTCAGTTCCACTACCTTTTCATTATTGTTCTTGGGTGTTTACATTTTTCATATGATACAAGCAATGTATCCCATGGAACAATGAAAGCAGCTGGTTGAACTCCAAGAAAAACTCTCACATTGTGAAGGACATCACAGCAAACAGGCACATGAGGAAATCAGGGAAATATCATGTCTAAGGCTTTCCTTCCTAAACCAGATTAAGGAGGCAGAAGAGGGAGAGAATGTGATATTTTTTAGATGAGCTCCTATCTATATGTAGTTTTTACTGGAAAAGCATAATCTAATTCCGAGTCATAGTTTTGTATTCATGAAGTACCAATTTGTACTTGAAATAATTTACAGGAGTCATACTATCTCTTTGGGCCTGAGTAAGGAGTGGTGAAACTGGAGTATCATTAGAAACAATAGTGTGAGACAGCAGGAAGCAGAGTGAATGGAGTGGGTTGACCGTGGCTGGATGCAGGCACTCACCAAATCTGCTGCATCATTTTCCTTTGCAACTGGAGAGGAGAAAAAATATAATGACAGGCTCATGCATTGAGATAAGGACTGGGAGAGATCACTGACCAATTACTGTCACAGACAAACCTCACCCAGCTTGGGATATTAAGTTTAATAACTTGAATTTAACAAAATCAGAACAGGAGAGAGAGATGTAAAAATAAATCTTAAAAACATCTTCCCCCAACTTCTTAGTCCTTCCCAGGCCCTTCCTTCCCCTCCTCCAGCTCAGGGAGACAGGGAATGGGGTTATTGTTTCTGCTGCTCCTTAAGGAGAGGAGTTCTTCCCCTGCTCCACTGTGGTGTCCTTCCCTTGGGAGACAGTTCTGCGCAAAATTCTTCAATGTGAGTTCCCACAGGGAATAGTTCTGCACAAACTGCTTGATCTGTGGAACTGCTCCTGTGTCAGTTTTCAGGCACAGCCTGGTCTAATGTGGGTCCCCTAAAGGGTCACAATTCCTACGAGGAAACCTGCTTCAGCATGGGCTGATCTCTCCATAAGTCTGCAAGTCCCTGCCAAGATCCTGTCCCACTGTGGTCTTCCCACGGGCTCACAGCTCTTTTGGGCATCCACCTGCTCTGGTGTGGGTCTCCTTTACATGCTGCAGGTGGATCTCCTCATCCATGTGGTCCTCCACGGGTGCAGGGGCACAGCAGCCCCAGCATGGGCTGGACCATGGGCTTCAGGGGAATGTGGGCTCCAGCACCTGGAGCACCTCCTCCCCCTCTTTCTCCACTTACCTTGGCATCTGCAGAGTTGTTCTTCTCATTGTGCTCACTCCACTCATCCCTGCTTTTGGTGCTGCTCAGTATATGATTGGCTTTCTAGGCTGCAAGTGTGCATTGCTGGGTCATGTTTAGCTTCTCATCAATCATTACCCCTAAGTCCTTGATTTATTCATCCCCCAACCTGTATGGATACTGGGGATTGCCATGACCCAGGTACAGCACCTCACACTTGATGTTGTTAAGACTCATGTTCAAAAGGAGAGTTACAGAAGTTTTTGAGAGTGAATTTATTGTTTAATACTGTGTTAATCTTTCTAACACATCTCTGTATATGAAATACACTTACAAAAAGGGAGTGTTTTTTCCTACATTTTGAAGACACATTAAAAGTATTATATGTCCATGTATCTAGTGCCTAAAATAAATTAAAATAAGGCACAGAATTTGTACACATAACACCATGTAGCAGGTGATTCTTCATGTTCCTAACAGAAGTGCTTTGATACTATGACTTTTATGTCTGATACTGCTTCTACATACACCTACAGTTTTAATGACTGAGTTATAATTGTTGATCTATACTTATATGAATCTGTATCACAGATTTTCCTTGAAAATATTTTTAGCTTTTTTGGGGTTCAATTCACAGATGTTATGTCTTAATACTAAACTTCAGCAGTTTTTTTCAAATACTCAAAAAATATTGATGCACAACATTTAAATGGGATAGAAAATGAATTTTGGGCTGGGGCACCCTTAAGAAAGAGAATTTAGAAGACGTGAGAAAAAGTAAAATGTTGTACTGCTGTCCTGGTTTAGGGAATATTTGGGAGAAAACTTTCAAAGGGGGCGCCTCTAGACAGCAAACCCACACAGCCCCTCCCTCCAACTGGTTTGGGAAGGATTCCTCAGAGAGAAGTGGAAAGAACCTGTTTATTTAACAGGCAAAGCACCTCCCAGCACACAAAATGAACATTACCAGATGTCAACACTCTTTCACTGCTCTGAAAAATATGACAAATTCAGAAATTCTCTCTCTCAGGAGTGGTCGCTCTGTTATCAGTCCCTCTGACACTGGGGCAGCTGCTGCAGGCCACAGGGTGCAGACTCCTGGTGTTTCCCAGGTCCCAGTCCAGAGCAGGCTTGAGTGATTCAAAAAAAAAAATAAAAGGGAAAGGAAAAGAAATAAAACAGTCCAGGGAAAAATTCAGACTGCTTAGCTAAATTAACGAGCAGAAGCCAGAAAGCTTTGCTCTGAAGAGCAAAGCAAGAGCAAAGCAGAAGCCAGAGACAGAGCCAAGTGAAAGCAGAGCAAAAAGCCAAAGCTGCACTATGCACTGCCCCATCTCTGTGTCCCACCAACCACTGGGGGAGTGAGCAGACTGATAGCAAAACAAAAAAAACTTCACTCTTCATAGCCAGCCTTGAAGACACAGAACATAATATCCAGCATAAACAGAACACACAACTGGGGATACAAGCACTGTAACATCACCCTAGGACAACTACAGCTTCTCTTTTCAGGCACTTTGCATTTTAGGCTATACCAGTTTTTCAGAATTTCAGTAGAAATGAAGATTTAAAAAAAATATTTGAAAATCTAAATGACTTTGGAAACTTGAAAAGTGGCAGAGATATACATAAGATCTCACTACAACAAGCAGAAAAAAAAAAGCAAAAACCAGGTGAAACGCCACGTTAAAAGCTAAACATGTGATACGAAAACTATGGATTTAAATTATATCACCCAAAAACTACATAATCAAAATCCCCTCACTTAATGAAAGCCTTCAATCAAACTCATCTTTGCCAAATTGGTTATTTTAAGATTTTGAGAAAGGATGAGATGAAATGGTAAGAGAATCTTTGATATTTAAAATGAAGTGACTATCTATAATTTTCCACATTGTGACATTTCCTGAGGAAATTGTAGCGGAACTAATAAATCAGAACAACTTCATTAAACACCCATCAGTGGTGGAAAACATGATGAAAGAATTGCTGTGTCTGAAGATCTGATCTATTAATTTGACATTTAAAATCAACATAGGTAAGCCTAAAGGTATATAACTAAAATGTCCAAAACCATGTTGAATGAAGGAATCAGTAAACAGTGAACTCAGGAGAAATATCTCACTGTTGTAAAAATGAGGAATGTCATGAACAAAAAACCCAAGTAGTAGGCTTTGGAACTCGAATAGACAACTTTCATTTTCACTTGTACAAGTACCATTTGTGTGAAGTCAAATGAGCATATTTGCAGAAACTTGTTGACCTGCATGATGGTATAGTGTACATGTTCCACATATAATAATATAAGCATAATTTCTTCTAAACATAATATTTTCTTTTTTTCCTTGTACTTGATTCAGTTAAGATCTTAAGTATTTTTATAAATATTTGTCTCTTGACATAATGATGACTCATCCACTTGCAATATTCTACATGTTATTCAGTCATTTGACTTTATCTTTACTATCTCTTAATTAAGAAGAGATAAAGTACCTTAAATTTATGCGATTAAGTCTGTTTGTTACACAAATATATTCCAGTAGATCAATGAACAATTGCGCAGAAAAAGAACCAGGTACCGACCTCTTCTTATGCTTACCTCTGAGAAGGTTCCATTGTCGTTCTTACGGCTGTGCTACTTGTCCTCTCAAATTTGTAATGCATGTCAGACTTCATGGTCTCTTTATCTCATCTGAAAATGATGTGGGTAGGCAGATATGCATGTCATTACCTGTTTATTAAGTGCTTTCTCTACAGCCCCCCAGAGCAATATCTAAATCTATTCTTTAAACTGTCTTTGTTTTTTTAGATGCCCCTGCCAATGAAGATAACTTGGAAGGAAAAATGTATCAGGTTTAATAAAATTTAATTGTAATACTTGTAATGCTTATAAAGAGAAAGTATTTCTCAGCTCTTCATCTTTCAAGTGACAGAATAGGCATTAATCCCAGTTTGACAATGAGGAGACTCACAGACAAAACCATTATTTGAATTCTTTAAATGAACAATTCTCTAATTGTTCTGTAATAAAAGGACCATATTGCCTCTCTTATCAGAATATCAAGTGGTAAATTAATTTAAGCACTTCAACCTAGAAATAAAAGTATTTTTGTAATTAAATACAAATATGTTAATTTTAAAATAGAACCTATTGCTAACCTCAGACATGGCCAGATTCTAGCATCATTAGTCCCCATTGATATTTCAATATTTTACTTCATTGATAAAAAACTCATACAATTTTTTTTGTTTTCCTGCTGAAAGTAAATCCCTAAGAAGCTTGGTGTAGGATACATACAAATTTTAAGTAATTCTATGAGATAACACAGTGCATCAGAATCAACAGAATCAGATTTAGAGCGCTGTTGTTCACATTTAGAAGATTTCTTTCTTTTGCATAGTCTCTACAGTAAATAACTCCAAAGTTGGACACAATGTGCATAAGAGGGGTGCAACTTAATCATCATGAAACATCTTTCCAGGCATTTTTCATAGAATCATTTCAAGTGAGTTAGAAGATTTCTGGGAAACAAAGAGGAATAAACACATTTTTTAGAAAGAATTCCAAAGTAGCTTGGTCTTGCACCCAAAAACCCTGAATTCTTTCTTTGACCTGGGAATGATTGAGCATCTTTTAGTGCTGGGGTTATGAGGGAAAATTTGCTGTCTTGGTTAGTTAGGAGGGTAAGAAAATCACTGTCTTGGCAGTGAATGGTTATCTTGTACTGTGTTGTAATGACTCTCTCTCCCTTTCTTTTTCTTGTCACCACCCACCCTTTCTCGCACACAAATACAAGGTTTATTATAATCTACTTCCTTGACAGGTACAATAGAACTTGTGGATTGATAGTGTGAAATACTTTTTAGACATTTGTTGTTGGTTTCTACTTCAGATGAAAATATTACTACATCATGCAACTGAAGTGTAGACATTCAGTTTCACTGATTTCTTTGTGTATTTTTTCACAAAAGACGAAAGCACAGCATTTGCCACTTGTTCTGTCAATTGTTCTCTGTTTGAATATATATCAAAAAGTGCATATATAATGCTTTTTAAAATAAACCTATTTTCCATTATTTGATTATTTATACTTATGGAATAGTGCTGCAAAATGTATTCTGAGACAACTACTTGCTTTAGGATTCACATTCTCTTGGAATTATCTGGGGAAAAGCTTGCATATAAATTTCAAATTTTAAAGTTAAGGCTGGTAAAATTTCTATAGACATTAAAATCAGAATCCCTTCTCTCAGGAGCCACAGAAAAGCTGAGGACTACATAATCATTTGATGTAGAATGAGGAATATTTTTCTTTACCTCTTGACAAAACTTTAACATGTAATGCTGTTAGGTCTAAAAACAATAAAAGAAAACATTGATGGTTTTAATCATGGTTTAGAAAAGTGGAAAGTTAGTAAATTATGTGAATGATATAAAACAAAGGAACATCACTTATTGTTGGATAGTTGGTAAATTTTAATGAAATGCAACACTCTGTAAAGTACTGTTATGTGATGTAATGAAAGGTATTTAAATGATAAAGTGATCAAATATAAGATGAATACAGAACCACGGCCAGTCCTGTTTAATATCTTTTTTGGTGATCTGGATGATGAAATTGAGTGCACCCTTAATCATTCTGCAGGTTACACCAAGCTGGGTGGGAATGTTGATCCGCTGGAGGATAGGAATGCTCTGCAGAGGGATCTGGACGGCTTGGATCAATGGGCTGAGACCAAAGGTGTAAGGCGCAGCACATGCCCGATCCTGCACTTGGGCCACAACAACTCTTGGTAGTGCCACAAGCTGGAGCAGAATAGCCCAGAGGAAAAGGACCTGGGGATGCTGGTGACAGTGGCTGAACATGAGCCAGTTCTGCCCAGGTGGCCAAAAAGCCAGAAATAATCAATGGCATCCTGGCTTGTCTCAGCAACAGTCTGGCCAGCAGAACCAGAGCGGGGGTCTCATCCTGGTAATTGGAACTAGTGGGAGGCCCCACCTCAAATCCTGTGTTTGGTTTTGGGCCCCTTACTGCTGGAAAAACACTGAGGTGAAGGAGTGTGTCCAGAGGACAGTGAAACTGGAGAAGGCTCTGGATTACAAATCCTATGACTAGGGGATGAGGGAGCGAGTATTGTTTGGCCTGCAGAAAAGCAGGCTGAGAGAAGAACTTATTGTCCTGTAAGTGCCTGAAAGGAGGTTGTAGCAACATGGAGCTTGGTCTGTTCTTCCAAGTAACAAGTGATAGGAGAAGACAAACTGGCCTAACTTTACATCAGGGAAGGTTAGACTTGATACTGAGGAAAAAGTTTTCATGGAAAGGCTTGTTAAGCATTGGAAATGGCTTCCCAGAGGAGTGATGGAATCACCATCCTTGAAGACATCTAAGATGCATAGATGTGGTGTTTAGGGAGCTGGTTTAATTGAGGACTTGGCATTGTTGTGCTAACAGTTGGACTTAGTAAACTTAGGTCTCTTTTCCAAACTACAGTGTTCTATGGTGCTTTATCAGCAGTGTCCTACCTAAAGCACAAATTTCTAAATTTCCCAAAGGGTTAATGAAAGCATTCAACAAAAGGAAGCGTAAAGCTCAGCCCCTGCAATTGATACAGCACAAAAACAAAACAGGTCCGGTACCAACAGCTTTGAAGCAGCAGAAAATACCCCAGGGAGGGCAGGGTGACCTTCAGGGAGCAAGACCTCAAGTCAGCAATGAAGCCACAGCCACGTCACAGGTTGGGCTACCAAGATACCTGCCAGGAGATCTGGGGAAAAATCCTGCTCTGCTGTGTGAGACCTGAGTGCTGTATCCAACCTAAGGCTCCTTTGTGCAGGACCTACTGTAGAGACTTCCAAGGAAACCACCAAAATGGTATGTGTACCCCAGAAAAAGCTCGGGTCCTAAGAGGCTCTAGAACTGTGTCTGTTCTTCTGGGAAGGAATAACATTGTGGAGGGCCTTTACTGGTGTGTACAGATACCTGGTAAAAGGGAACTGAGATGATAGAGCCAAGATTTGCCTGTTTAAGGGTAATATTAAAAAAAAAGGTATAACACAAGAAATAGAAGAATTAGAAAAAGCTTTTTATTTAAGTGATTTACTTTTAGTATAAACAACTTTGAGAAGTTGTGGGATTTTCCTTCTTGGAGATGTTTGCACCCAGTTAACCATATCTGAGGAGCAGACTGCTTTGTCTGCCTCTAATACTTTCTTGGTGGTTCAGGGTTTTGGTGGTACAGCTGTGGGAGCAGCTCTTGCCCAGAGACATGATCAAACATTAGTTTCATGAGCAGGATACTTCTGTCTGGTGAACTGCAATTTCTTTTCTAATAATTCCATTCCACAGCCAGCTCCCACACTTCACATTCACACAAGCCAAGGCCCAGTGGCTGTAAGCAGCCCAGACACACAGCACCAGTCACAGAGCAGGACACTCAAGCTAACCACTAGAGTATTTCATCTGGCTGGACTTCCAACATCTGTGCTCTCTTGGCTGCACCTCAGCAGAGCATTGAATGCCTGTGGAAGTGTGTTGCTAGTGAGCTATTGCTTTTGCTAGCTATCACACTGTATGGTAGGCAGCAGGAAGACACTGATAATGTGGGTCTAGGCCAGTCTCTGTGACTCTCTCCCCATCTAATGCCAGTTAGCTGCTTTCACCAAGGTTTCTGTCAGCTGCTGGTCTCCTGCCCCAGATATCTTATGGAAGAGCCAAGTTCACACTGGTTAGATGAAAAGGTTTGTCTACTTCTTCTTTGCTGTCCAGATCAAAGACCATTTATCCAATCAAACAGTGCCCTCAACGGTGTTTTCAAGAAGGTTTCATCACATGAGGACAAAAGCCTAGGTCTTTGACTCTAATAAAAAGACAAAAATCTTCCTTGTCATAATTTACCTGAAATATATATAACAGATGCAAATAGTGATGACTATCATTTTCCACCATGGAAAATAATGAATTATAAATGTAAGAGACATCCAAAAGAAAGGAATTCTGCTGCACAATAATTTGTAGGGGTTTGAAGTGTATGTTTGTTCAGAAAAAGGTTTATTTGCTCCAGAAAAGGCATCAGGACAGGTCTGGGTTGAGGAAAATCCAAATTTCATTTATTACTAGTGGGATTTAGAGCTACATTTCATAGCAAACAACTGTGAATTGAACACCACAGAGATATGAACCATTCTATTCACTGTTGTGATTGCTCTGTGCCTGTTTGGCAAAAAAATACAAAAAAACTACACTTCTCCATTAAAAACAATAATATAATGAACTTTTCTTAGATTTTTTCCCACAAAATAGCCACACTATTTCCTACATTCCCAAATGAAGGAGAGATTGAAATGTATTACAAATTAGGCAGCACTGTCATTTTTTAACCTAAAAACTGTAAATAATTTGCTCTTACACAGAGAATCTTTAAGTCCCTGTTGATTGCAACTCCATAAAAACAATTTTTAGTTTCTAGCTGTCCTAATGAAATTATGATAAAAGTTTCAGTCTTCTAAACTGTTGTATGCTCATTATAAATGAACAAAATTATATGTTATATGTTCCATCAAATACAGTGATGTCCAAGATGTTGTTATTGTTTATTCATAGATGAAGAACACATATCCATTTTATGGTACAGTCCACCGTGATACAAGAGAATGCTAAGAAGGTGCCCTAATGCCATTAGTATTGTCAAATGATGAAAGTATAATATGTATGAATAATAATATGCATGAATGTATGATAATATGTATGAATGACAATATGTATGAATGAAATAATGTATAATGATGTAAAAATAAAACAATGTAGTTTGAGATCACAATGGAAGAGTACTAAGAAAAGTATATATTAAAAATGCTTTTACTTTAGAAGTGCATTTTTTAAATTTGGGTTTAATTTGCCTAGCACTTCATTGTTATTCAAACATTATAGCTCATCACCAAGAGAAATTCATTTAAAAAAATGCCAGGTATACAGCTAAAAAGTTTTTACTGAATATTTGTTCATTTTATAATGTACTTGTAATTCTTCAGTAAAAATTATAATCTGAGACATTTTTATAACTAAATTTTTACTTGTTACTTTTCTCTGTTAATTGCAAGAAAGCAAGCTGTGACATGAGAACAGAGCACCCTAACTTTGAGTTCTTCAAAATGTTTTTCTTACATACTTTAAGTGAATCTTAACCTTCAACATTCATATTCTGTGAAGTAAACTTTCAGAAGACAAATCATTAACCCCTTTGTATAAGAGGTGCACTTTTACTTTCAAGTTGGAGCTCTGAAGCATTGGTTTAACTGGAAGATGCTTCAAGAAAAAAATCAAGCTGGCAGTTTTGAATAACGGGTAGCAGTTACCTAAACCCTTCTGCTTTTCCTTTTAACTGTTCTATTTAATTCATCTAAAAATGTATAAACAGATCTACAACTTTTATGATGTGATGTAATAATTTTTCTCATTTATTAAAATATAAAGAAAAGCATTTAGCTAAATTAAGAATTCAGTACAGCAGCAATGGTTGATATTTTCAATAGTCACTTTAGGAGTACTGTCAATATTTATGTAATCCAGGTATGCTGATTTTTAATAAATCTAGTTTATAAGAGAAATTAAAATTGGTTTGACTAACAGAATTTTCAGCTGCTAAAATTTTCTTGCTGGACTTCACAGTAAAAAGATTTTTACAAAAATATGCTTTCATGCTCAATAGCACACCTCCATTGATTGAAATGACAAAAAAATGTTTCTTAATACAACCTAGGGCACAACAAAAGGGATCATAAAATAAATGCATCTAATCTCAAGAGACTGTTTGTGGTGTGCACATCTGCAATTGATTTTGATTTTNTCTCAAGAGACTGTTTGTGGTGTGCACATCTGCAATTGATTTTGATTTTTCTCATGTCCTTGGAATTTCTACTATTGTATTACTAATTTTTCTTCTTATTCTAAATGATAACAAAATTCAGGACAGTTAGAGTCCTTTGAAAGTTTTCTCTTGTGTTAAGAAGACATCGTTGCATTACACTTAGCATAAATCATTCGTTTACAAGGTTAGAGTTCAGTGACATTAAGTTTTTTAAAAATAATATTATTTCTCATAGTGTGACTTTTTTTGGCGACATTTTTCTCTCTCTTTTTTCTTAAGTAGAATAAGTTTTCACTGAAAGCAACTTAAAGAAGTAATGGCATTGTTACTTACTGGCCTAATCAGAATTATAGTGCCATATTGCACTAGGCCATGGGAGGAAGTGACAGAGATTGCTGGATATTCTGTTCTGATGTGGCTAAATGTCAGAGCTGTGAGGGTTGTGATCAATGGAGTAGAATCCAGTTGCAGGCTGATGTGGTTACTGGTGCACCCCAGGGAACAATACTGGATCCAGCCATATTCATTTGTTTTTTGATGACATGGAAAAAGGGATGAATAGCACTCTCAGCTAGTTTGCTGGTGACATGAAACTGGGGCAAGTGGCTTGTCCACCTGAAAGCTGTGCTACCATTCCATGGGACCTTGATTGGCTGGCAAGTTGAGTGAAGAACTTGAGTTCAACAAGGACAAGTGTAGGGTCCTGCAGCTGGGGAAGAATTACCTCAAGCACCAGTATAGGTTCTGACATACTAGAG
>VWYI01012835.1:17123-54475 GCA_013399455.1 Anthoscopus minutus | reverse complement strand
GGAGATGGTGATGTGTTCAGTGTGAACCTGACCAGAGGCAGCAGATTTTTGAAGAAGCAGTGGTGCTCTGAGAGGAGTAAAGAAGACTGTGTGTTTCAAGGAGCAGGGAAAAAAGGCTTGTGTTTCTTGGAGATGAAGATGATTGTAGAAACTGGGAAAGTGAATCTTTTCCTTTGAACAGCCCATCTTTAAAAATGACACCCCATAAGGTGACAATGACCCATTGACTCAATTGTGAAAATGGAAGGAATTTCACAACAGCAGAGTTTTTTTTCCTAAACCGGGCAGCTGCTGTTTTGTGAAGATGCAAAGCCACAAGAAGATTGTTCTTGTGGACATATCTCCAGGGTGTTGAAAAAGAAAACTCCTCACCCTATGAGAATTGAAGAAAGATTATTGTAGAAGTGATAACTGATTTAAAAATCCCAGATTTTGTTTTATGTTGTCAAGTAGAAAAGAGAAAGGTGGGCAGGGAGAGAAGTGCTCTGGAAGTTTCCTTTTGATATTTCCTTTTCATTTTGTTTTTTTAGTTTTGTTAATAAACTTTCTTTATGGTCTTAAGTTTGAGCCTGTTTTTCCTTTCTCCTAAAATCATATCTCACAACAGAGAAATAAGTAAGTGTACTAGTGTGTTTAGCTAGTTCTAAACCCACAACAGAAAGTTTTCCAATGTCTATTCTTTTTTATATGTAGTGGAGAAAATCATAGATCTTTTGATGGGTTTTTTTTATGGAGATGGATAAATTCTGCATTTTTGTTGTGGTTTTGCTTGTTTTTCTGAATAAGACCATTTATCTGTAGTGTTGAGTAATAGGAGACCTATTATAAAACATAATGTTGTGTCAGCAGGTTCCTGGCTCTATCAAATAAAAGATTAGTGGTGACAGGACCTAAGAAGGCAAACCTCTGGGACATGTTATAAAGCCCTCCTGCAGTAGACCAAATGGGGTTTTTCAGAATAAAACCAGGCAGGGAGATCTATTCAGGAGCGCAGAAAATGCACTCCTGCTGCTAAGTGAAGGACAGACTGCAGGCCATAGCCTTAGTTTAAGCTGAGCTCTGTCTTTTTCTTGTCTTGTTTGCTGTCATGTCCAGTTCTCACCTCTAAGCCAGAGGAACAGCTGCATCACTGGAGACTTTTTCTGGCCTTCAGCATTACCTCTATTAAGCAAAGCACATCTCTGAGCTCAGAGACCTTTTATCTGTCCCAAAGCCCTTTGAACCCAGATATCCAAGCATATTCCTAACCAATTTTGATGTCTTTGGCTTTTGATTGACAGGTGAGCAATAAGCGCTGAGAACAAATACTCAGGAAGACACAATGTTTACTGAAATAATTCAGTCATCTTTCACATGTATTTAAAGTTCAGAGAGCTGTTAGCAGTTGCAGCAAGACTGGAAATGAGAGGGTGGCCCTGAGAAAGGCAAAGTCTGGATGTACTTTCTCAAAAATAAGCCAGGTACTGAGTGTATTTGGACATTTGTGGCTGAAGTTGGTTGTCATGTTCTTACTCAATTCAAATACAATCATGATAGTGGATTTTAAATAATATTCTGGTTTATTTGGACATAGAAGTATATGAAATATAAAATTGCAATTCTTGAAATTGTCCTTTACCCTCCCATCTCAGTCCTGTATGTGAAACAGTAGTGCTCTGTTTCTAAGTTGGCTTCAAATCACTAGTGTGTTTCTCATTTATAAAACAGTTTTTACAGCCTAATTGGGAGCAGTTTAATTCTCAGATTCTCAGCTCCTTACTAGACCAGTTAAGAGTCCAATTGACTATAATGATTCAGAAAGAGGCTCTTTTGGAGCTTTTACAATATGTCATGTAAATTGGTGTTCAGGGACTTAAAAAAATGATTTATATTATATTTAGCTAGAATATTATTCACATGATAGGAACATGACATAATGGATGGTAGACACTTAGAAAATTGGTCACAGTTTATGGCCTTAAGGCCAACAAACATTTTACCCTGAGACATGGTTCACAGTGTAATGCATAAGCCCAATACCATATCTCCAGAAGAATCTAGACACCTCAGATTCTCATTACTTGTCGTTTAATTCTGTTCCCTATACATTTATCTGTGCTCATGTGTCCCACCTAATCTTGTCATAAATATGAAATCGTATTTATTCATCATTTCCCTTAGAAGACTGAACAAACTGACTTCTTAGATAGGACATAGGAATGGATCCTTCAAGGATCAGTTCTAAAAACCCTCTTAAAGTTATTTGTTTATGAATAAAAGTGCTCAAAAGTTGTGAAGCTTTTCCTATAAATATAATCACAACTGTTTTTAGCTGTGGCTGTCCAGTAACATGGCATGAGTTACAACTGGAAAAATATACAAACAGGTTTGATATTTTTTATAACTATTTCTAAAATTATTTCTTCACTATTCCCTGCACTTTGGCACTCAGATGATTCTTAGGAGGTGTTACAGATAGAGGAACTTGTGCTGCATGTGTGATCTTCCCAATAGGGAGAGGCAGAACTTGTTCTGCAGAAATAAATAATACAGATAACCTTTCTATTGAAGGGCTTTTAACCAGAAACAAAAAGGTGCCCATAGGATTCAGGCATTTGAACTGAATGAGTCAAGGTTCCAATGATGCCTGGAAGAGCTGGAACAGAGGCTAGACGGAGTTGGGGAATAAAGATATTTATTGAGGGGTCACCCCCAGATAGCACCAGTGCTACAAATCAGGCTCTGTCTGGATGGCTCCAAAGATGGAGGCCAAAGGGAGGGGGGGCCAGTCCCAAGACCACACTGTTTTTATATGTTTGGGTCCATTTGCATACAAGAGCTTCATTTGCCCACCCTCTTCCTTCCATGTTCTTTCACTTCAAGCCTGAAGTTTGGAAAAGGTGTCCTTGAGTTCCAATCAGAGTAGGATTGTTGTGTCTTCCTCACCCTGTGAAAGGATCTCAGCACCCTAAACAAAACCACACACCAATGCAGAATAGAAAACCCAAAAGCCCAAGGCATCACCAAGAGGCACCAACAGCAGGATTTGGTGGGTTCTGCCACTTTGAAGTGGCAGAACTGGACTTTTTAGTTCCATTCCTACCATTATGAATAAACTGGGAGGTTACATTACAAAAATACCTTCATCTCTCACTCCTCCAATTCACCACAACCACTATGTGTTTTATCTCATTAGATTTTTGATTCTGTGGAACAGGATCTGTTAATACATATTTGTGATTCCAGATTTTTATAGAGGCTTCCAGCAGAACTTATACTACAATCCATAAATAATAAATCAGTATATTTTCCTGGAAATTTTTCTTGACATTGCTAGTCCTATAAACAAAAGAATTCCTAATCTAAACAAAAATGAATGTCTTGAGTACTTGTGAGAAATAAAAAGGAGATGTTACATATTTTCTGTTGTGGGAATTTCAACTGATCCTCCTGCCCTCATGCTGATAGAAAGTCAGTCACCTAATTGCTTTTCTGAAACCAGATCTAAGTCATATATTTATTTTATAAACAAAATGCTAGCATCTTAACATGCTGCATGTGGTGAAATATGCAACAGATTGATGGAATAGCAAATTGATGAGCTGTACCTAACAAGTGCAATCTGATTTCACAAGACCCAAAGGGGCTGCCATGCACAAGAGAAATAAAGGAACATTGTTTAATCCCTTCTTTCAAAATAGTCAGCTGTGAAAAAAGGGTTGCTTATTTTACCACAGAAAGTGCATAACTCAGAGTACATAACTCAATGTACAGGCAAAATGCTGAAACTAACCTCTTTAGGAGAGGTAGCTTTTCCTCACAAGTTTGCGAGCACCTTCTGTAGGGACAATTACCTTAAAGTGTATCATATTGATCTGCAATATACTTTGCAAATGTCAATATATACCTAGTCTTGCTGCCTACAGCATTTGAGGAAGCGAAATAAAAATGAGTCTGGACTTAATGACATGTAACCATCTTGGATGAATAATGTATATATGGTCAATCCCCAATTCTCGGGAGACCATCAGCCTAACTTTAATGTTTAAGACAAGCAACTGTATGTTTAGATTTATCACTTGAGTCCTAATGCACTTGCCAAAGAACATTAATATTTAAATATTGAAAAATATGCTATCAGCAGAAAAATAGGCAGATTTACAATTAGGGAGGTGTTCTCTAGTTAGCCTTTAACACGTAACTCTTTTTTTTTTGGAGATTTTAGGAAAACTACCAGTCATTAAATCTGATTCCATATTATGGAAGATATTTAACTAAATATTTTAATCCAAGAAATCTATTCAGAAGCCAGTTTTTAGGTAGTTCCGAGGACCTCTATAATCTCCTCACTAAAGTCTGGTATACGTATATAAGATTTGTTTAAGGAATCCATGAATGTGACAAACTTCTTTTGAAGTCATGAGATCTCAAAACATAGAAAAACAGAATAATCCAAATCATGCAATATTTAGATGAGAATTTCTTGTAATACATTTGTTACCAAATAAGCAACAGTTTTTATTATTCTTCCTGAGTCATCTTGGAACATGTTAAAAACACAATATACCTCATGCAGATTGGATTTGACTCAATCTGTGTCTCCATTTCCTGACTAGTTAATGTGGTACTAGATGATATGCCTGGGAAGCAAATTCCCACGTTGTTGCTCGAACAGGTGGAGAGTGAGCAGCAGCACCGTATTTGTCTCCAGGCTGCCTGGCAGGCATTGATTGACATTTGTTTAGGAGACACTGTAATTGCTGGTGAAAATATTCAAATTGTCAACCTATTTTACATTTGGTAGTACATTAAGATTCTGTTTTCATTTGCTCCATTGCTCTCCAAAGACAGTAGAAAGACTGATTTCACATTTAGAATATGAGTATAAATTGTTATGTGGTATTTCTTCATATTTGAATTGCCTGTTAGAAGAATATGCTCCACTATGCCATGAAGTAAAAAGAGATATTTTGGTTTGTTTCCCACTGTTATGAGTATAGTTAATAAACAATGTACTTTCTGATAGCTGACTGTTCTGTTCATTAGAAGCTAATGTAAATAAATACTGAGCACTAACAATTTAGATCATCTTAACTGCTGGCTCTAATAAATCAAGGTCTCAGAAATTTCATAGATGGATTCTGTTCTCATGAGCTCAATAAGAAAATAAGTTTAACACTAAGAGGTGGTGAGCTCTCTTGCCCCACTGTTTTCCAAGTGGTTTGCAACAAACCTCACAGCAGATGTTGTTGTTAAGTAGCAACAGGTAGAGCGTGACTCCAGGCAACCGGCTAATCCCCGTTGAAATGAAGAGAGGTGGAGGGATCGAGTGCACTCTCAGTAGGTTTGCAGATGACACCAGGCTGAGCAGTGCAGCAGACACACCTAAAGGGCAGGAAGGCATCCAGAGAGACCTGGACAAGCTCAAGAAGCTGGCCCAGGGGAATCTCATGATGTTCAACAAGACCCAGCGCAAGATGCTTTATCGAGGTTGTGGCGACCTCCGGTATCAACACAGGCTGGAGGATGACCAGATTGAGAGCAGCCCTGCTGAGAAGGACTTAGGGGTGCTGGTGGGTGGGAGGATGATGCTGGACATCATGTGAGCTTGCAGCCTAGAAAGCCAAACATGTCCTGGGCTGCATCCAAATAATCATCAGCAGCAAGCTGAGGAAAGGGATTCTGTCCCTCTACTTTGCTCTGGTGAGACCCCACCTGCTGCATCCAGCTCTGGGGTCCCCAGCACTAAAAGGACACTGACCCGTTGGAGAAGGTCCAGAGAAGACATCAAAATGATCAGAGGGCTAGAGCACCTCTCCTGTGAGAAAAGGCTGAGAGAATTGGGTTTGTTCAGCCTGGAGAAAAAAAGGCTTCATGATGACCTAATTGCAACCCTCCAGTGCCTGAATGGAGCCCCCAAGAGACAGGTGAACTTTTACAAGGGTGTGTAGTGGCAAAAGAAGGGGGAATGGATTCAGTCTGAAAGAGGGAAGGTTTAGATTAGAGACTATGAGAAAATTTTTCACTGTGAAGGTGGTAAGACACTAGAGCAGGTTGCCCTGAGAAGCTGTGGATGCTCCATCCCTGGAAGTGTTCAAGACAAGGCTGGATGAGGCTTTGAGCAACCTGGTCTAGGACACCTGTGGAAGGTGTTGCTGCCCATGGCAGGGATTTGGAACTAGATTATCTTTAGGGCCCCTTCCAACCCAAACTATTCTGTGAGTCTATGAAATTTCTTAGAGATCATTAAAGGGCATGGCTATCTAAATAATGTCTGTGATATATTTATGCAGTAGTAAAATACTATCTAAAGTATATTAAAAGTATACACACATTATATATATACATGAGTATATATGGATGTTAAATAGTTTTACAGACCACGGCATCATTTTTACAGTTTATTTTGCCCAGAAGAGAGATTAAAGACATCCTTCAATTCTTCCAAAGCTGTGAGCCAAGCCTGTAGCATAAAATGAACATAGATGGGCTATTACTGCATAGAACCTGGCCCATTATGACATTTAGATGTTAGCATTCACTAAGATTTTAGCACATGCGCCAAGTCATAAGTGATCTTTCTCACCTTTTCAAGGGAAACACTTTCATTTCAAACCCATATTTTATTCTAAAGCTGTCCTTTTAAAATTATCTACTTCATAAAGACTCTAGATCAGCTTTCTGACATTTAACATGAACATATGCAGTACTGAGCCTTTCCTAATAACTTTTATGCTAGAAAATAATAAAATGGCTGAAGCCTCCTTTCAAATGTTGAAATACAGAAGTGTAGGACTATAAAAATTTGTTGCATAATAATTTTTCACTGTAAGAATATCTAAATCAATCTAAAATTGATGGGGGGAACTTTTATCCATGAATGTTTAACTTACATCACATCTTTTGGGAAGAGATTAATATCCAAAGGAAGAAAGATGAGGCAATAATTTATTTTATAGTCTAGTTTAAAGATTTTTAAAGATGCATTCCAAAACCTAAAGATTTAGTTACAGGAACGAAGAATGTCTGGAGTTATCTGTAAGGAATTCTTAGATGGAACTGCAGGGGTATTTTATTAAATAAGCTGAATGAAGGACAAGTGACAATTTTTATCAAATATTTTGCTAGAAAAGATCCAGTCAATAATAAAATTTAAGAGTTAGAGAAAATTGAGTTTGAAAGGGAATGTGAGGGTTATCCTATGAGTTAACAGGGTCACAGAATCATAGAACCATGGAATGGTTTGAGTTGGAAGGGAGCCTAAAGGTCGTCTTGTTCCAGCTACCCTGCTGTGGGCAGGGACACCTTCCACTAGACCAGGTTCCTCAGAGCCCCACACAGCCTGGCCTTGAACACTTCCAGGGATGAGCCCACAGCTTCTCTGGGCAGCTAAATCTACCCAGTTTAAAACTCAGTTTAAACTTCATTTTAAATCTCCTACCCCTCAACATATTCCTGCACTCCCTGATAGAGGCCCTCCTGTCTTGGGGGGGTCTCTGGAACAGCCGCTCATCCAGATAAAATAGTAGGAGTTATGCTCCTAAATAGTCTTTAAGCCAAACATTTCCAACATTTAGACTTTGCAGGTGAAATTGATCTCAGCACCATAAAACACACCCCTTTTTTACCCCATGTAAATCTTGCTAGCTCAAGAGTTAATAACTTCCTTCGTTGCTCAAAGGTTGGAAGAGGGAGAAAAGGGAGTTAGACACGTTTATTGATGACTAAAGAAAAAGTTTTAAAGAAACCTAACTTTTCACTCATACTTGGTGTTATTTTTAGACTTAAAAGGATAAAAAACTCTTTTCACAGAGTCCAGATCTCAAGACCATAAGTTAAATAAGCATAGTTATACAGACATAGATCTTTTAAATAAGTTAGCTCTGTTCTTAACTTCTGAAGTCTCCTGGGGGTTCTTTTTCAGTTCTCAGGAACGTCATGGATGCATTAATGACACTCTCGTGTAGCTTGGCTGCATTTCCCTTTATTAAAGTTATGTCATCCAATTTAGCCACAATTCACTCTAAATCCCAAACTTAAACCTCTACAAAAGGTTAAAAAATATATTTAGAATTAATGAAATCCAAATTACATAGTTTCTCAAAGCCAGTGTGCTTGTAAAATGAACCCTCTCACTGCAACAGGAATAAGTGAAGCTTAAAATGACATTATAAAAAAAAAAGCGTTTTTGCCCTGTATGGATCAACTATTTTATATAATATTCCCTCTCTTCTGAAGAGAGGTGAAAACCTGCTGTTTCTGCAAAAAACATGGATTATTTCACCTAGGACAGTACAAGATGGGGCCAGTGAGGGAAAGCATATGAACTTCCAAGTCCCGTATGGCACCATCCAAGTGATTCCCAAGTCACAGGAGAACCAACTGCAAGGAAAAGAGATGAAATGAGACACAATAATTACAGAACTTAATCCTGTGTAAATGCAAATCAATGGAAGAATGCCTTAAGTTTGTTTTTTTCTTAGCACTATTTTTATTTCTGTTTTTTTTTCATTTCCTATTAGTAATTGTTTGTGCTACTTTTGTCTTATGAAATCCTCCTTTGTGTTTAGGTTGGTCAGTCACCAGGCTTTCATTTTGGTGACCCTCCGGAGAACTGGAGACTCAGTTCCTGTTTGAGAACCTAATCATCTGTCACATTTTGAACAGAATCAGAGGTCTTTCTGTCTTCTTGTGTGTTTTTAAAGTAGTTACCATTACTTATAGTTTGAACTTTCTGATATGTTTCCTTAAAATGCATGAGAGAGGTGAAGTCTATATAAATTTTGTGTGGGGTAGAACAAGCAAAGAAAAATTTTAACATGGAAACATACAAATAGATGTATGTAACATTATCAGGGGAAAATGTAACACTACCAGGAGAAAATAACCTTACCTGAAACAGAGGTAATAAATGAAAAAAGAAATTTTAAAAAATCTACAAAACAGTTCTAGAGGAATCAACAAACCAGTAAATTAGGCATGAATTTGTAATGAAATGAGGTAAGAGAAAATTAGTTCCGTCTTCTCTGTATAAAGGATTCTTGTGATCTACCTGTTTCATCTTTGGTTCTCTCTGTCATGTTCTCTTTCTGACTCTGGCAAATAATTTTCAGAATTAAATGGCTCTTGAATATGAATAAATAAATAAATAAATAAATTTGTGCAGAACTACAGAAACTTTAAAAAGGTGATGGATAGAATTTTTTAACATTTGAAATCAAAATCAAGAAGAAAGATTTATGGAATATGACTAAAGAACAACACAGCAAAGAAAAACAGATATAATTAGGTTTTCTGAGTGTAAGTTACTAGAATGTAAAAACAATAATGGCAGTCTTTGAGGAGAACCGTTTATTCAGTGAAGTGTAAGTAAGAATAATTAGAAATCAGGATGGAGGAATACTGGGGGCAATGCTTTGGACAAGAAGCTCTCCAAAGGTGCGAAGGCCTCTCCCAGGCAACACTGGCATCTCAACCCCTTAACCTGTGCATTTGCCCTGTACAAAACAATTGAAATGGAAAGAACAGCCTTGAAGTTTCAGAGGAAAAGTAGCTAATGAGGAGAGGGTTGAGACATCAACTTCTTAACCTGTCTCAGTAGTCCAAGCAGAGGAAGACTGTCGACAGAGTAGGAAATCCATATCCAGGGCAGCAGAGGGCAGTGCACATTGGAAAGAAGAACTTCATGAGGCAAATCCAACACCTTCCATGCCTGATATTCTAGGACTGCAAGACTGAAGCCCTCGTTTACCAGACCAAGAACTGCGGATTGACTGTTCCTTCTGGTTTGGGCCATGTACATTCTTATCATTGGTCTAGATAGAAATTTAAATTTGTATAAAATATCTTTTTCAGTAAGATTTTGAAAACATTGTCCTGAGGACTGTATCAATGGTTAAGCAGTAGCTTTCAGCTAACATTTTCAAGCAGCGTAACACCATTTTTTAACCTATTATTTAAGTAGAGGTGGGGAGGGGTAGGTTCTACATCTGTATTTTCATGAGATTCATGCTGATTGGAAGTTTTAAAGTAAGCTCTTTTGGCTTTGGCTTATTGGCTTTTAAATAACTTCCAATGCTAGCTTGAAGCAAAGCATCCTTCTTGAAATACACATATATTGTTTTTAAATGACTAACACTGACTTAAACAGTGATATTAAAATAACGATCGAGTGCTCAGTATGAATTTATAGCTGTGAAAACAATGTCAGCTAAAGTTCATCACAGCAGCTCAGCAAGAGGCCTGTGATGACTACAGAACTAGTATACCATCAATTACCTCCTGACTGGTAAGTTATCTTGCAGTGAATTTGGTTTTATGTAAGTTTTCATAGTTGCCCTCCATTAAAAACAAAGTAGAGAGTGATCAAATTACATGACAGAGCACTCCAGAGCAGAATGAATGTTATGACACCACAAGCAAATTTTATCTAAATATCATACAGCCTCAAAATTATTTCAGTAGAACTACTTCGTTCATCTGTTTGTATTTCCATATGCTCACAAGTTAATAGAGGAGTTATAAGCCCTTGGTTAGAGCATCTTCCAAAAAACTTTAATTGTAAGGGCGCCAGTTCTTGAAAGCAGTTTGAACATTTTTTCCCTTCCAGTCTCCTTCATTCCATTATATTTTAAGTACATATGTGATTTTCATGAATGGCCTGATTGCACAGGTCTGGTTAATCAAAGACTGCCATATTCATTATTGGGTCAAGCATTATTACTGGCAGGTATTTTCCTATTTTTCTAATTGGTTTTAACTGATGAATGACAAGCCTACTCAAAGAGCTTTTCTATTTTATTACTATGATTTTTATCCAACTCTGCTGTCTTTCCAAGTGTCATTGGCTATTAACAATGGTTTCTACACAGAGAACTGTAAGGGGCAGGTAGTGATTCAATTTAAAATATTTTCTTTTCTTTTACCAAGAAGAGATGTAGTCATCCAAATAATTGTATTTATATTGCCTCTAAATCTGCTATTTATTAAATAATTTTATGTTAAGGGACTTTCATTGGGATTTCATCCATTTTAGAAGAGGTAAAAGCTGAATTAATTCATAGATCTGGCTTTAGTTCGGTAGCAAAAGAAGCCAAAAGAGTCCAGTTACAGAGTACTTATCCAACTCATTGGAGAAAGTGACCAAAGGCAGAAAGAAAAAAATCTAACTCTTTCCAACATTTGTTGCAGTTTCATTTTTGAGAACTAAAAGCCAAAGCCAGGCTTCAGTGATATGTATTTTTATATCATATAAATAGAATTATCCTGCATTAAAATTCTGTAGATAATTATTTGGCTTATTCATAAATACAACATTATGTTTTAAAGCTATATTCATAAACCTGACACCACTTTACAAGCACACCAGGTGTTTTCAACAAAAGTAAAAAAGACATTTTTACACATTTGATAATGGCACAGCCTCCAAGAGCAATGAAGAACAGCTTTAACTAAATAGTAAATTTAAAAAAAACACAGACCATTAAAAATATCTGTTCATGCATTCATGATATGAACCTACCTCAGAAAGCTGTCTGACAAATAATTAAAAGAAATTGAAATACAAACACACCAACAAAAGAGTTTGATATCATACAAATGGGGTTTCTTAAGTGGCTGGTTCATTGACCATGTACAGCAGACAGCCTCAGAAGCAATCTTTGGCTTCTCTCTCTTTATTGTCCATTTTTGCTGTTTGGTTATTTTATAATAATGTTGCAAGCTATCATCCTCTTAAGAACCCTGAAGATCTTTAGAAATAATTAAAATATTCAAGTAAATGTACCGACAAAGAAAGGAAAGATAGTATAATTTCAACAGTAGACTTGCTAATGGGACATAATATGTAGGAAGAAAGGAAGTACACTAAAAATAGAAAAAAAAGAAAAATAGACTGAACTACAACTGTTAAACTAGTGAGATAACAGCACTTAATAAGACAGACAAAATTCAATCTGTATGGAGAGCTAGAAAAAACAATAGAAAATGTAAGAGTTAATAGCACTTGGAATGCATTTGAAACTAATTAAAGGGAAAAGAGCAATGAACTGTGCTGAAAGCAAAAACTATTAAAATGTGAGGACATTTTGAATGGCCTTCTGGACTTGGTTGTTTCATATTTGCAGTAATCACTCTGGCCAAAAAAAAAAAAGCTAGTAAAATGCACTCATTAAAAAGTTAGCCTTTAGTGCAAACATAGGGCAGGACTGCAAAATGACATTAAAATACAGATTTGAGAAATTAAGCTAGAGAAGTCATTAAAATTTTGTAAAAAATGGCAACCATTTGTGTTATGAAATAAGATCTCATCACCTGGAACAAACACAGTAAAGGAATATCCATTGGATCCTCTAAGTATCCAGCCTCAGGATGACTGTTGGAATACAGAAAGGCATGTTAGGGAAATTAGGGATTGCAGTACACCAAAGTAACAACTACAAAAAGAGCCTGGTTTGTTTAGTCCAGAAATATGAAGGCTGGCAGCAAGCACAAAATGATAAAGGGGGTTTTAAGGATCTTAAACAGAGAACATAGATGTTAAAGAGTGAAGATATCATGTAAAGGAGAATTTTGTCTAAGAGAAAATGAATAATAAACAATCCATGAAAATAGTTAAAATAGAGACTAATACGTTCTTTTCATCAAAATTAAATCTTCCAGTAGGAGAAATTAGGAAAAACAAAACCCAAATTCTGTTACAGTCACTACCAAAACTTATATCTAAATTATGGGGGTTTTGTCCCTACCTTGATGTTTAGATGTTTGACCAGGAAAGATGAGTGTTAGCATATTAATTCTTATAACCCTATTGATATTCACACAATAAGACTTTACTGTACTTAATTTTAAACCTCTGTAGTAGGAGTTTCCTTATCAGCTAATTTCATTATTAATGAAGAAAAATATAAAATCCTAGAACAAGATATATCTGGTCAATTTGAGTGTTTGTGTGAGACAACTTTGTCCCTCAAAATTATTATTCCTTTCCCTTCTCTATAAAAAGTCCGGGTAAGTTGATACTGTCTAGAGCATAGAAATGTATATTTGATACACAGAAGGCACTTTAAGGATCTAAGGACTAAAATAGAAGAAATGTCTAGCCATTTTCAGGGCACCACAACAAAATTCAGTTAAGATAAAAAGAGAAGAAAATAATTCCTTGTATAGAATCTGTTTCTCTCTTTGTCAATATATCTGCTTTTACAGCTGGAAAAGGACACGTATTTTATAATTTTACCCACTAAGATAATATTGAACTTAGAAGTACATTGTTCCACCTCTATCACAGGGCGCAAGAGAAAGATGTGAACAAATGACAGAAGGCTGGTTTCCACAAATCTCACAAATTTTTTTTTCTTGCTATATTTCCAGACTTAATGTCTTTATTACTGGAGCAAAGATTTCATCATTACTTTTATAGCAAATTTTTATCACTAACTTTTAAGAAGTTTGATACAAACGTTTCTGTACTAGAAACTGCTCAGCTGATTTAACTTCAAATAATTCAGAGTAAACACAGCACACCATCTTCAACGTGCAAGGTGCTGTCAGAAAGTAGCACTTGTTCACCTCTTAAGTGAGAAAAATATTATTTTAAATGTACAGTCTCTTTAGGTTGACCGTTCTTACTTCTTGTGATGGTTCTAGGGACTAGAATCCCCATATGGAAAATTCATTTGAACCTAAAGATTTTCCTAGGAAAAATGATCTCCCAAGTGTATGTGTGGAGATTCCAAAAGCACATTTGCAAATGTTAGCCTAAAAAGTCAAAGTAAAAGAAATTAAAGCAATGTGGTTAAAACTTCCTCTTCAACTAGTTTGAGACAACCCCAGTAGAATGCAAAAGATTCCATGGGCAGTGTTAAAGCAATCAGGGTTAAAACAAACCCAAAAACTATTTAGTGTGACAATATTTCCTAACCAATTTAATGGGTTCGTATAGAGGGGATATTGGCTTTTGACATGCAAGCATTTGCTGAGGCCATTTGTCATCCCCCTATATTGCACTGGCAGATTTCAACTGGTGCTGCATGCTCCAGCACTGCCAGCTCCCACTCCTCCAGTGGCAGCAATGGATTCAAAGGCAATAAACTCAAAAGGCTGGAAAGAAGACCAGTGACCCTGATGTGCTTGCAACTATTTTGACACAGTGCTACAAAGCACGGTCCCACAGGGTACAGAGAGAGTAGAAATGCTCACACAACAGAGCCACATTAATCATGTGCTCTAAGACTCCAAGTCAATTTGCTGAAATAAAGGGTTACCATGCTTTTTCAGGAACTCCCTGAGATTATTTTAGTGCACATAAATGCTTAAGGATGTAACTATCTTTTGTCTATATACTGCACTAGAGAGCCTTGATTTGGTCAATGGCCCCTGATACAGCTGCAATACAGGTGTCACATAAATCATCACAACCTGAACATTTTACAGGTGACATATCAGTTAGTGGCAAAGAAAGAGGGAGTCAAATTCAAAGTCTGCTTGTGGGACACTCTTTTGAGTCTCTGCATAAAAGACCACCAGCATACTGATTCACACAAGCCTGGGTAGTAAACAAAGGGCTTCCTTTGGTACTTTTCAAATTGTGAGTTAATTCAAAGCTTATTTCAAGGCAGCTGTAGCCGGGGAAAGAAGTACAGACACTGATAAGCAGTGCTGATGGAAAAAAATACATCCTAAAATAGAATTTTTCCTTCATTCAGCTGCTGGGAAGAAACTTATAACTAAGTATATGCAAACTAATGGGCTTTGCAGGGATTTAGAACAACCAAAAAGTCAAGCTCAAGAGGTATGAATCCATCAGAAACAAAAGATTTTCTGCATGTCCTCTCCCCATTTTCCTTTGCCACTTTCAGGGTTATACTACATCCTCATTAACTCATACATATGCATGAAGGTAATATTTCAGCCATTTTCCAAGTAAGCTTGGAGTCTATTCCATCTCACACCCTACACCTTTGACAGTCAGAGCAAAGCTCCTTCCAAAAGCACAAGACATAATAAGGAAGTTGACTTCCTTTTTGCTTCTGATTCTTGAACAGGTAACAAGGACATATTTATTTTAATCAGCATATCAAATCTTAGGTGCTGCTAATTGCAGAATAGCACAAAACAGAAAGTACAAAGTGATCCATGGTGCTTCTCAGTGTAGCCTCCAGGGGATTTTCTTGTATTATTTTCCTGGATGGAACCTTGTAAATTGTATCCAGGGGTTTCTTAGGGCTTCCTTACATGTCATGGGCTAATTGGATCAGTAGGTAAGCCCAGTGGCTCATGCCTGTTACCACACATTCTGGCATGCCTGGGGTCATAGTGCACAGGCCCCGTAAATGCAATTTGTTCAGGAAAACCTCAGACTGCACACCACGTACTCTCTTGGAAGCACTGGACTAACTGTGCTCCTGCTGCCTGAGCATGAGCTACGTGTCACTGCAGGATCAGATTTACCACAGCTGCAGGCCACCTGTGCTGTGAAAACATGATGACCTAAAAAGAAATTACATAAAGCTTATTTCTTAGCCATTTAACCCATGCTTGTGATGCTGATAGCCACAAAATTACGTTTGGCAAATGTTCTCACTGTGCTGGGAAAGGAGGGGGGAGGCTTTATGTGATAACACACCTTCTCCTGAGGATAGTATAATATATTGACAGAGGGTAAAAAAATAGTTAGGGCCTCATAAACGCTTCTCAAATGAAGGGCCTTTGTTTTTCACAAAAACTCACCATCTCAAAGGGTGACACACAGATGAAGTTACAGCATAGGAAAAACCCCAGAAGGTTCACAGGATTTTGAAGACAAGTTCATAAGCACAAGTTATCTATGCTTAGGAATTAAGCTGCAAACTAATTACACCCTGGCACCTGTGCGTGTTGAATGAGAGCAGAGATGCTGGTGACAAATAAGCGCTGCCTGTCCTGCCCCAGGCGGCATCCAAGAGATGGCAGCGAGGACACCAACCCACCCTCCTCCCCTCCACAGGGAGGCCTGCAAAACTGGGGCTGCTGTGCTCCAAAAATATTCCTTGGCTAAACTGATTACACACACCCCTTCTTAAATGTGTCATCTTCCATACCTGTTAATGTATTTTTCCCTCTGTTATAGCACCTTTCTCTATTTCTTGTCACTAGAGCACAACAGCTACCAGAAGTTATGGCTTTTATGCACTCCCTGTGGTAAGGGAGACTGTACTGAGCATCAAATGGAGCTTCATCAGTGGCCATATATACAGTGGCACATAATGAAAGGAATGTCCCTGACCTGAGTATCAGTTTGAAATCTTCCTACTAAAGAGAATTCCTGTATTAAAATAAGCAAAAGAATGGCCTAGATTTAGAAAATATTTCTATTAGTCACATATTTCTGAAAAATTATATCAATTACAATTCAACTTATTTCATAAAATCCTTCTTAACTGAATCTTTTGTTCGTTGTTAAGCATTAAGGCCATGATGTAATTTTGTTCTATGCAAAACCAGTATTTTTTTTAAAGTGAAATTTCAGGTTTACTATTTTACTAGTAACTTTCAGTTGAGGAAGCCAAGCCTTTTAGCAGAGAACATGTACATGTTGCCAAAGGTAATTCAGGAGTTCACTAACAGATAGGCACAGGTGTAGACCATACAATGGCTAAAATTACATTTTAAAGGGCAACACAGAGTGATTTTTGAGACTTTCTGAGGCTTTCTCATCTTCTAGAAGTTCAAGTTTTAGCAACTGAAGAAGTGGTCTAGTCATTTTTGGGGAAGATTGTGAAAACAACTATGACTGAATTCCCAGGAGCTGTTACATGTGAAAAGCTAGACTTGACAATACTGTCTGAATTGACTGTAACTCTTATTTATCTGAAAGTCAAACCACCAGTTCATCAACAAGTAAATGCTGCACATTTTTCAACATTCAAGAGATGACAAGGGAACAGAAAACAGTATTCATTGCATTACTTCTCAGGAGGCTTCTGTGGTACAGTGAGGAAAAACTTCAAAGTGTGGGCAAAAATCCTATTTCTTGTGAAAGCTACATTGTAACTTCCTAGTCCACATCGAGGCTGTACTTGATCTGGTAGCTGCCAGGAGAGACTTAAAAACAGCTTTCCCAAAACCCTGCTTCCAAGTTCTTATTTGCCTTGCAGCCAGCCTGGATCGATGTGCTTGCAGGGTGTTTATTTTCCTTTCCTGAAGACAACACCACAGCCTTTCAAGAAATGGTGCTGGATTTTTTTGTCTGCCTGGCATCTGTTTTCTACTGCTGTCACACACCAGCACAAAGGCACGCAGGAAAACAGCTCACCAGGCATGAAAAGCCACAGCCCCTACCAGACTGGAAATAATCTAGCCTGAGCAAAGTGCAGGCATGCAGGAGGCTTTACCCCTTAAGTGAACAACTTTGTCAAGAGATACACCAACTTGATAAGCAGCACAGACAGTCTGCAGATGAGCTCGCTATAAGCCTTGTCCTCAGTCCCACTGACACTGCAGACCTGAGCATACTCTAATACACACATCTTTTTTATACAATTTCCAAATCGTGTCCATTTTTTGTATGGACACAATCTGGAAGCTGTTCTGAATCTAGAAAACCCTGAGAGGCTTATGGTGTAGGAAGCATTTCGCAGAAATTACTGTAACTTATTTCAGGCATATCCTGAGACATAATAGGGGTCATGTTAAAATGAAATTGTCATAGCTCCAAAGGACAAAGGTGCATTTTTTGTATGAAAAGTGCAAGACATGTTGACACTGCTGTTGAAAGCAGTTAAAAGAGATCAAGTCCCAAAGTCTCTGCGCAAGCAAAGTTCTCCTGGATTCCATTATGTGTTGTGATACAGTAGTTCTATGACATATATTCACTTATTCCCAGTTTTCTAAAGTATTAAATATTTTAATGCATTTTTAATGTTGACTACATTTTCTAAGTTTATTAATTCAATTCTAAATCAGTCCTATTTTACTAATTAGTAAATTCCAATTTACTAATTCAATTCAATACAGCCTATAGCTTCTATACCCAACTGTAGTATGGGGATTTCCAATGTTACACGTTTGATGAGGACAAGGAAAACGAGAATTAAACACAGTTTCATCAAAAGTACTTAAATATTGGTATAAACAAAAGCTGTGACTGGTCATTTACCTACCAGTGAAATGGGGGTGGAACTGAGTTAGAACAGATTTTTTTATAACAAATTTTCACAAGGCTCTTTTAGAAACCCCCAGTTAATAAAACAAAACAGAAAAATATTTTCGAACTCAAACTACCTGGAACACATTCTGCAGAAGGCAGAGTATAATTATTCAAATACACATTTGGCCAGTTTACAGAGTTAACACCCAGTGCCATGAAAAGAGCCATGGAATTCTGATGGAGCTGTGAGACCTTGGTTTTAACACATCTCCTGACACACACAGCACCTCCCACGGCAGCATGCTACTCAGTGCAGAGCTGTGTGGGCTCAAAGGGAAGAAATCCACCCCCCAAACCCACATGAATCATCCTCCCAGCACCAAGCTTCATGGTGATTTGTCTTCATCTTGGTATATTCAGGGGTTTTTTTTACAGCAATGTCATAAAACAGAAGCTTCAAAACCTATTGGGCTAATGTTTATGTTTTCTGCTCACAGTAAATGGCAAAAATCACAAATGTTTTCCCTTTCCCCACAATAATACACCACATGTGAACCTCAACAGGACATTCCACTGAAAGAATATCCAGATCCCAGTGCAAATATTGCAGCTTAACATTAAAAATTCAATTAAATTTGCTCAGTTTTCCTCTTCCCATGATTCTGCTTCTTTCTATTTCCATGCTTCCTTACCAGCCCTTCCTAATGCTGACCCCTCTGTGCTCCCTTCTCTCCAAGCTTCCTTCCCTCAGCAGATGAAGTGGCAACCTCCTTCATCCTCTCTACACACCTCTGGGGGCTTCTCTTGGAATTAGTTCTGTTTGCTTTCCTTACACTGATGCACTGCCTTCCTGAAGTTTTGTGTCATCTCCTCTTTTAAGGGAACAAAATTCTAGCAGCTTTTATGTTCATCTAGGGCCAAGAGCTAGAGGAAGGCTCAATTGCTTCTCCTTCCCCTTCCTTTTCTTTGCTCTGTGTGAGTCAGAAGCACAGAGCAGGCAGCTGTAAAACTGGCTGAGGGCCTAATGAGGGTTTAAAACTAAAAAATGTTAATAAATGAGACTTATTCAATCAAAGCAACTTTAAGAAAAACAAATAATTTTATTTGAAAATGGTATTGAACAGTAGCAATGATAGAGCAATAACAGTCCATCTCTCTGTTTTCTGAAAGCAGGTATAAATGTGTCAAATCAATCCACCGATTAGATAAATGAAGATATTCCTCATTATGCATGGAGGATATCATTCTTTTAATGGAGAAAATAATTCCTTTAACTACTCATCTACAGGACCCCTTGTTTTCATAGCACTGGATTTTTTTACACAATATTCAGAATATTGTCACACTAAAAATTCTGATAGTAAGAGGGCAGCTTCCATTTAAAAAATTATAATAACATCTTTAAATTTATTTCTCTCCAATAAAGCTTTGTTTTAATGATGTGCAGCTCTTCAGCATAGGCTGCTTAGTTTAACAAACATTAAACAACAAGAAAAAGGTTAAATATTTGGCTGCTGATCTCAGTAAGTTTTGGCTAGCCCTGCCTATTTTTGTAATTTCTGTAGTACAAAACAAGTATAACAAACACTATTTTTTTAATTGTTATTCCTTTATTATTATTTATTTATTATCTATATTTACATTTTATTTTCTCTCCTATTTTCTATCACCTTGGCAGCATTTTTTTTAGTTTGATGAAACAAAATATTTCTTGAGAACTGACATGGCAGTTGTTTAATATAGTCAAACACAGGGGGTTCTGTTAAATAGCTGTGGTAACTTCATGCAAATGTCTGCTATACCTGCATAAGTGTGGAATAAAAAGGAAAAAAATAGAGATTGTTTGTTTGTTTCTTTGTTTCTTAGAAGGAATGCTTGCGATTCATGGAGGAAAGGTTTAAATCTCATCGAATCCTGGATTGAATTGGAAATTATAATGCATAGAAAGTGCGACCTAATAGCTGCTATAAATCTCAAAAATCTCTTGCTAGATGACTTCATATTTCTTATATAATTGGGAATTTCAAAAAAGCTATAGCCTTTGTATATGACATAAAAGTTATGATATTCCTTGGGCTGGAATCAGGATCAAAAATTCATTAGATATCACCTGATAGTCTCATAACTGTAGTTAAGTAAATCCATGAAAAGTCACCCATCCTCTAAGACATTTCTATGAAAAAGCAGTTCTCAGCTCTATATGAAATCATTGTTACTTCTAACTTAGGTATAGCATTTAGACTAGAGGCAAAATTCTCTTTCTAAGGCAAACATTGCCCCCTTGTGCTATAAAGGAGCCAAGACATACAACTTTCTGATTCAGAAGTTTGGAAGGGGTTGGGCTTATCCACATCAAAATGTAGCTAACTTTAGGAGTTTTGTTGGGTTTTTTTTTTGCATTCTTTTAATTTCCCGTTTCGAATTTTTAAAACAAAATTTCCGTCTTATAAACATTTATTCCTTTTCCAGACCACATATATTCTCTGTCTTCAGAGACCACAAGTACAGAAAAACTTCTCTCAACCTACGCATTTCTGTACATCTCTAAGGTCCACTAGTAAATGACCATCGTAAAGGTACTGGAGGAACAACAGTGGGAATTCACAAAGATGTTTTATGAAAGTTAAAAGAAAAATACTCATTAAACTTCTTGAGATTTTACAGTTGAAAAAGAAAGGGCTGGATATTTTAGAAATAATATTTTAATATTGGACAATTATAGCTAAAGCTATGCTACCACTTAGAAGAGAAATCTTGATTTTGTGCCTCTTTTAGTTTAACAAATTTTAAGTTTAGCCAGTTTAACTGGTCTCAAGCTCTCGAAAATCAAGTATTATTCCACCATAAAAAAGTCTAAATATTTCAAAACAATCAAAAAGATATGCAGCTGGAGCTCTTCTTGATAATAATAGCTTTAAAATGTCAACTTTCCTAACTACTTTTCTCCACTTTCTTCCTACAAATGCCAGGAAATCTGTCCACAAATTTCCTAAGAAAGGTACCACATCTCTCTTAACATTAGAAATAAAAAGCAAAGCACCCAAGGTTCCTCTAGATTAACTAGACTGCAAAGGCAAGTTAAAAGAGTGAAAATTCAATGAAACATAGAAAGCCATTTGCTTTCTTCTAAGAAGTTGATGTAGTCATGAACCTAATGTTGTTGGGTTATTTTTAATAAAAGTTGATCATCCTGCTTTTGTGGATTTAATTAAGCTAGCAAAAGTAGGCTTCTCCAGGTCTGATCACAATTGTTTTAAACCTTGTCTATCTCAGATATTTTCAGTTGCTGTAATTACTGGTATCTTTTCATCTGCATAAGTAGGAAAACTAAGATCGAAATGTTTTGCACCAGCTCAAACCCAGATAGAGAATTTTATGTTATTAATACCTGTGAGAAATCTGAATTTTTATGACACATTCAAAAACTGGGGCATTCTCCTAGGCGTACAAAGATAAAGTTGACTTGCAGTCACTTTTGCAATTAAAAAAATCTGGCAACTAACCTAGAGTTCAATACCAAATATTTTTCCCAAATCCACAAAGGAAAAGGAATAGTTGAATTTGCTTTTACTGCAAATGTACTGATATTTTCTTTTCCTTGTCTATATTTGGTCATCCTCAAAAACATGTAACGTGCGCAGCATTTTAATATTGACAATTTGGATGCATAAAGTTGATCCAGTGAATAAGTATACAATAACTTCTGGGAGTATGGTTTAAACCTGTTGGCTGAACCATACCATTAGACATGTACATCTAAATAATTACTCCTCCCCACTTGTTCTTTGATAATAACAGCTGCCAGTCCAGTCTACCAATATTCCAATATTGTTCCTGCTTAGTTCCTCCTCTTTTGCTGCTTAGATCCCCCATAACATTACTGAAGCCTCTAAAGGCATGTGTTGGATCTCAAAGGCTATTTTTAAATCACTTGGACATCACCAAGAAACCCTAAAAAACTTGTAATTAGCCTATACAGAAGTCTGCCATCACAAAACTGACATTTGCATGAGCATGAAATTCAAAATTAGTTAGCTATAAAACTGGGTATTCCATAACTGAAGCAAATTAGCTAATCACCTAATTTTAAATGTGGATTCTAAATTTTGCACATGTATCTGGTAGGTTCTGTTGGTTCTCACTCACACAACTTGCTCCAGCATGATTGCTATTTTTTAGCATACCTTATCAGAGAGCAACAGAACACCAATATACTGGAGATGAATGCTTCCTACCTGAGTGCAGCATAGAGCACTACGTTAACAAAGCCCAGTGTTTTGTAAATTTGCACATTCTATTCTTAGACCTGGAGTTAGGTCAGAGTATCAGCTACACTCCCTGTAAATAACCATATTGCTGAAGCTACAAAGCACGAAGTAAAAGACAACGTTTCAAAACAGAAGCAGATCAAAATGCTGAGCGTGATGTAATCAATGAGTTGTAAAAAGTAAATGCATGTGAAAAATGGAAATTGATTCTTTCAGTCAATTAAGAAGCAACAGGGGTAATGACGTGCACGTTTAACCCTGTTCTTTCACTGCAGTAACAGAGCGATTACTATGATAAAATGCTGTGATATGGCCTAATATGTTACAATACAATCCCTTAGTTTTGTCCTCTGACAACGCTAAGTGGTGCACCTCAAGAGCTGATGTGGACAGACCTGCACCAGTAAGTAGACAACTCAATAAAGATGACATAATCCAGGCTGGAAGAAGGCTGGGAGAGGGAAGTGTCCTGAACAATACTCACAGCCAGCCATGGGGGCAGACAAACAGCACATCCCAAAACAGATTTTTTTGCCTCTCAAATTATTCAAAACTCTCATTCTGGGCGGGACAGAGAGGCAAGAGAGCAAGACTAAAACGATCCCCAGCAGAATTCCAGCAGCTTTTTTCCATGTAGGATGGTACCCCCGACTTTGGAACCCTGCTGCTGCTCCAGGAAGACTACAGGGTGCTTGCCGCTCCATCAAAGCTGAGACAGGCAAAGTGCCAAAGGACAACAGGGAGCCTTTTTTTTGGGGTTTTAATTTCCTCTCTAAAATAAAAATAAACACATTTTTCTGACACCAGCCTTCAGCATGTACAAGGTTTGAAAACTTGAAGCTCTCCTACTCTGCTTCCTTTTGCAGTATATGTTGGTGTGTCTTATCCTTGCGCCTCTGTTTGAAGAAATTAAATCCCAGATTAATGGTTCTTTCTTGCACACTATAACAAAAACAATGTTATGGCACTGTGTCCTGACAATGTCTAAATAGCTGAGCTAAGTTGCTGCAAACAAGAAAAGAGGGCAAAAACCAGCACTGTCTCTATTTTCATTTTGTGTTGTGCCAAACAGGGTGAATTTAGAATTGGACTCAAATTCCTCATATTGTCCACAGGTGCCTTATACATATTTTTATCACAAATATGCTGTATACAAAATGACCTTTGTTCTTAGTAGGTTTTTTCTTTGTTGAAATTGTCCCCAGATGCTTTGCATAAATTACAACCTATAATTATTTTCCCTGAAGCTGATCAAAGACAGCCCAGAGAATATACAGCATGTTTTCTCAGTCTTATTTGAGCACAAAAGCAATCCCATTGCTGTTGTGACACCACTCCAAAGCAGAGGTTTCTAATCTGACACTTCTGCAAAGCAGAGGCTTCTAATCATTCCAGCAGGTTTGGCACCTCAGAGGCTATGGTCACTCACACCCATGGCACAGCTGTACAATGAATATCCAGATAAAAGATTTGTTCTTGAGCAGTGATCAGAGGCCAAGTAGCCGCCTTGCTGACACAGGAACACGGACGTACATTCTATAACTCCCTGTGGCAGCCTTGTGCCCCGCAGCAACTTAATCCACAAGAACAGAACAAAAAACTGTCTTGTGTACTCTGCCTTGGTAGAGGTGGATGGTAGAGTTTTATTTATCAGAGGCTGTGTACAAAAAATAACATACTGTTTCTAAGGAGATATGAGTGATAGCTTTTGTGTTCTATTACACGCTTCTCTCACAAGCTTTCTCTGTACTTGGACTGTTTAGTTGTTGTACTCATTCTGCTGCCTACAAGAGGTGCCTCCAGAGGTATAATGCAGTGTTCTTTTATTGTCACCAATACAAAATGGCCCCCAGAGCTTAGCAGAGACACCCCTTTTGCAGAGGAGGCTTTTCAATACAAAGTAAATGGTGCTCTTCAGAAGGTTTACAATAAGACAGCTTGACAGAAAAGGCCAGCAACACTTGCACCTCCGTCTGTCACTGTCAGCTTTCTCCTCTCCATCAAATTCAGCTACCACTGGCCAGTTCTGCCTAGCTGTTGGATGCTGCTTCATGTCCCTTAACACCATTAGCTAGCCTTCATAAAATGAAAGCAGCACCAAATGCCCCTTCTTAATTTTGTGGTCCAGACCAACCCTTCATCAGGCATCCAGGTTCAGCTCCCTCCTTATTACACTTAACCTAACCCAATTCAGCTCCTACTCTGGAGATGTGAAAATTCCTTTGGCCTTGTTCAGGAGTGGCATTTAGCAAACAGGAACTTAACTTTTTGTACTGGATTTAACCAGTACAAAATAATATTAAGTCTTCAAGTGGCATGGTGCTTTTAGTCTTGAACTTGAGAAATATTCACTCTTTGTTGTGGACTTCCTGTATTTCATATAAAAAGGCATGAAAGGACACAGTTCAATAATGCTTACACAGACATATGAATTCTGTCAATAAGCAATCATTTCAGAGTGACAGTGGATTCTGGATGAACAGACCTCTTCTCCCTTATTTTAGACTCAAATAGTTTTAAAGACTCAAATAAATTCTTTTTCTTCACTTATATCTCAATAATGTTTCGGAAACATCCTATGCAGAATCTCTTGTTATCCCAAGACTTAACTTGAAAATGAACTTGCTAAGAACAGATACTTGCTGAGAAATTAAGCAGCCTGTTAATCCATCTAAACAGACTAAATTCTAACTAGCACAACTGATAAGTGCAAGATGGCATTACATTTACATAGTGTGCATGGGCATATTTCTGGAAAAGGCTGTGTATTTGTGTTGTGCAACATGCTGCATAAGATATGTGATCAAAACGAGAGAAAAGTGTGAAAATGAAGGGCCATTCTGTATATGGTTTTAAAAATTATCTCACAGATGGCACTTTCACTCCATATTGTAATTTTTTATGCATCAAAAGAAATGAAAGATAAGAACAGCTCGGTATTTTAGAAGTAAAGGGACTCATTGCCTCTGACAAAGGATAATCTCCAGTTAAGGATACACTCTATCTAGGCATTTCAAGTAGGAACATATCACCCTTCCAAAGAAGTTACTTTCCTTGCCATTCACAGCTTGCACTGACTGCCACTGTGCTAGCTTTCGTCACTACCCCACTGTAAAAAAATGCACATAGATTACCCTACACCCTTCCTTCTACAAAGGTCTTTCCCAAAACCGGCATTATTTAGAAGAAGAATACACCACAAACAGTATACAAAGTTGCCACTGTCATTTAGGATGATGTTGTTTTAGGGAGTTTGTTTGTTTGTTTGTTTGTTTGTTCATTTTGGGGTGGTTTTTTTCCCCAACACTCTCACATGAGAATTTGTAATGGTGTAATGGAAGATTCTGGCTTTGACAATCAGGAGTCAAATGATATCCAACAATCTTAATAGCCCAGTGAAAAGAAAAAAAAACCATCAAAAGAGGAATTTTTAAAAGCTTTTATTTTGAGCCCTCTCACAATTCTCACTATGGAAATATGTATGAAAGCAATGAAGTTTATGGTAAGGGATGTAACTTTGGTCTTGAGACATTAAGTCTTCACATCTATTCCAGTCTCCCAAATCACTGTACACATAAAACCTTCCAGGACACCTTTGCTTTCCATGTACTATTTTCCTTCCTCTTCCTTTGGCCCTGTGTATGCAAACAAGAACTCTGATAGTATCCTCCTTCATTCAGTATCCAAAATCCAACTGAGCAGTACTAGGTTCTGTACAAGTACTAGTACTAGTACTGAGGACTTGCATATATCTCTGTTATGTCAAAGGCCTAACACTTTGCAGGGTCAAGGAAATAGATCATTCAATGAAGCCTGGAGAAACTATATTATATAACTGGAAAAATAATAAGTCTTTCTTTCATAAAAGAGAAGGAAAATACGGAGTTTTCCAACACTATTGAGTTTCCCTTGCAGATTTAGAACCTCTCAAAGGAATAGTATCAGCTGCCCTCTTCCTACAGGCATCACCAGACTCCCAAAATTATGAAGAAATAAGGCAAAAAAGCTCTGACTACTTGCTTTGGAGTCTATGACCATCTGTTTTTCCCAGAAGCAGGAGAGACAGTGAATTAGAGTGCTTTTCCAACATCAACACTTCTAAAGTTCTTGATGCCTGTAGTTTCGAATTCCAAAGAGACCAACGTATTTCTAATTGAAGTTGTTGACTACAGTTCTTCTCTGCCACAGAGGCACAGAAAAACAACTTCCCTCAGATAACTCAGACAAACTTTAATTTTCAACCAAAACCAATGCCAAAACAAACAAGAGGGATACCAATGATATATAACAAATTACCAGTTTGGTATGCCAGTTGGGAATATTGTTAATACATGGACACAAAAAAGATGATCCAAAGCATGGAGGCAGATAAACTTGCCAAGCCTTTGCCCTGGAGGCGTGTCCCTTGAAATAGGCTGTGGTTGCTTATCTCAAAACTGCCCTGGGAAAGATACCTCTTGAACCAGGCCATCCTCCCTTGCCATGGTGAGGTATCCCACCTTACCCTGGTGTCCCATGTAGATTCTTTGTAACCCCTTGTTTTTTCCCCCTGGGTGCTACCCTTGTTTTCCCCCATAAAACCCCCAGTTTTAGCCCAGTTCAGGAGGGAGCTGTCATTCCTGGCACTCCTTCACAGAGCTATAGTGACAGTAAAAGCTGCCTCTGTGGAAATCGCCA
Source organism: Anthoscopus minutus (assembly GCA_013399455.1). Taxonomy (NCBI): domain Eukaryota; kingdom Metazoa; phylum Chordata; class Aves; order Passeriformes; family Paridae; genus Anthoscopus; species Anthoscopus minutus. The sequence continues at coordinate 27,424 of VWYI01012835.1, read as the reverse complement.
CACAACGCTCCTGTGTCTGTNGCGCTCCTGTCTCTCTGTCCCTGAGTCTGCCTGGGAAAACCCAGTGAGCTGAGCTGAAATCACTGAGCTGAATCACTGAGCTGAATCACTGAGCTGATCACACACAGCCACGGGCTGTATCTTGCTGAGATTTCCTGGTGGCCACAGGAGTGCCTGAGACCCCCAGAAGGCTGTTCTCGGGACACTCTCCCTGGGAAGGTCGCGGCATTCTGGGCCAGACGAAGGGCCCTCCTGGCCCATACCCCAAAGCATGAGCCATCACTCACACACAAGGGAGGCCTCTCACTCCGGAGTACCCAGAAGCTGTCTGCCTCACCCAGAGGGTTAAATACTCACTCAGGGGTATCCAGCAGTAAAATGGTCACTCAGGAAGGAGAGGCATGGTAGGGGTGAGGGCACTAAATCCCAGGAAGTTCCTTTGGGTAGTATCCCATCCCAAGGGGAGAGCTTCCCCTCACAGACTCATTGCTCCAAGGAAAACCACACTGAGGGCATTTCTATTTCTGGCAGGGCCCTATTTGCATGTCCAGAGAAGGGCTGAGAAGCTGGTGCAGAGTCTGGAGCACAAGTCTTACAAGGAGCAGCTGAGGGAGCTGGGGTTGTTTACCCTGGAAAAAAGGAGGCTGAGGGAGCTAGGAGCTTTTAACCTGGAGAAAAGCAGGCCCACGGAAGACCTTATTGCTCTCCACAACTATGTATGTAGGCTACAACCTATGTGAAAGGTTGTAGCAAGCTGAGGGCTGGATTCCTTGCCCCATGTAACAAGTTATAGGACAAAAGGGTATGGACTCAAGTTGCACCAGGAAAGGGTTATATCCTTCTCTGTAAGGATGGTAAGGCATTTGGAATAGGCTGCCCAAGAAAGTAGTTGAGTCACCAGTCCTGGAAGTGTTAAAAAAATGTGTAGATGTGGCCCTTGAGGACAAGGCTTAGTGGTGAACATGACAGTGTTGTGTTAATGGTTGGACCTGATGACCTCTTCTAACCTTAACAATTCTATAACTCCCTAACCTGGTTGTGTCAAGGCTCATGGTCATACCTAGAAATGGTCCAGAAATTTCTCTGAACTGAGGCTTCTCATGGGGACCCTGTCTCTTCACCACGAGGTCCTGCCTTCTTCATTCTTGATGCTGGGTGGGGACAGGGCAAGGAAGTGGAGGTCCTGGTGTGTGTGCCACAGCCATGGAGTGGTGCTGTAAGGGTGGAAATACCAGCACCAAAAGCTGGCAGCCACCACATATTGGCTGGGGGCATGTCTGGGGGAGCGTGCACCTGCCACAATCACAGATACGGGGCCCTGTCCCAGGGTTTCCTCTGACCCCTGAGGGTTCTGTGAGGAGTTACAACTTTGTTTGAACTTCAGATCTTGCCGTTATGCCCAAGCACAGCCACAAAGAGATGTCAAACAAGCCTGGCCGATGCATGCAATCCATTCAAGCAGTGTCTTAGAGGCAGGAGTGGCAGAAAAGCCCTAGGACCCATCTCTGCTTACATAATCCAGGTAGCAGATCAGCAGATGGTGGACCCTTTGCTCCCTGTTTGTGTTTTAAACAGCCAGATTTTACCTTGCCACGAAGAAAAATAAGGTAATAATCATAACCTATTTTTTTTAATCTATATTAATAATCTGTAAAGAAAATAAGCGAGTTAGATTAGTGGAATACATTCCACTCAAAACTGATACATGCTGTACCTTCACTAACATCTCAGGAAACTCGCCTAAGTTTTTTTGTAGTGTTAACAGTCAAATGCTGGCTTGGCCACTTGTCACTATTATAGAAAAGAAAATTCTTGTGATAGCACATTATGGCTGTGAGAGCCACAATGCAAGAAATAAAATGGTGAGTCCTGTCCATGCAAGTACCACACTTCCCACTCACCTTTTCTTCCCTGCATACTCTGGTTTCAGGGTATTTACAGCCTCATGACCTGTATGATCCTGGACAAGAGAATAGTGATGAAAGCTGTGCACACTGCACTAAGAGCGAAAACATATTCCCTTTAGAGAAGAAAGGCTGAATTCTACATTTACATTTAAATAACATTAAGGCCATCATTGAGGACATTTATGTGTGAATAATGGAATAAGTTTTTGCAGGCTACTACTGCAAGACCCAGCCTAAATAATGGTTAATGAAATCTATCTCAAGTTGGACCTGAAGTTTCTCATAATGGCCACTAGAGGAAAACTAATATACAGAGAGCATTGCTACACAATTGAGAGGCTCTGTTTGTTGTTGCACTGTTTTTTAATATACCTGAAATGAAATCAGATGGCAGTTACCTGACACTGTCAAGTAAAGCAGAGTGAAATTCAGGTATAAAAGCTATTATTAAGTGTAGAAACATGTAGGTTTTTAAAACTATGTATATTGATTATATTTATCATCCTTTGGGATTTGAAAACCTGTCTTCAGCTGCTTATGTGTCCTTGCGATTTTTGTCAATTTTTTTCTCTTTTCTAAATATAAAGATGTAAATCCCTTGGTATATTCATTTATGCAAAAAGTTCTGTGCATATTTTCACATCTTCACAGCATCTCTGGTACTAACACATAAAAAATAAATATTATCTAATAGCTACAAAAGTTTGTGCTAATGAACTTCCACCATAAGCAGACATCTATTCAAGATAAACTGTGGTGTTCAGGGACTCTGAAGCACCTTTGTGCTGTAATAAGAAGCATGAAGATTTAATAAAAATCTTTAATAAAAGGCTAGCCAAACCTTTCCTTTGTATCACCTGGGTAGAACCTCTTAAAAATAAGACCTTGATTGGTGAAAGGCTTCATTCTAACTTGCTGTAAAGCAGCTACCAACAACTGTCACTTGCAGGACTTCATTTGAGGGAGAGCTTCTGTAAGGCTGAAAACTTCTCCTTCAAGGGAAATTGTAGGAATCCAGTGCTGTCACCTGAATCTAAGCAGTGCATAGGAATGCCTGTTGTCCTGAGGAACAGTGAGGCATGCTCAGGGGATTAACAAGGCAGTATGACTATTTTCAATAGCATTTTGACTTTAAACACTTTTGTGTTCTTGAAATCTGCCTGGTTTTTCTATATAAAGAAGATAATGAAGGCTAAAAGGAGAGAAAAGCAGAAGAAAGGAGAGAAAAGCAAATGAATAAACCAGACAATCTTCTCTGTTTACATTTTGTGAGGAGGGGAAAGCTTGTGTCAGTCCAGATTTTGAGTTTGGCATAAAGCTGCTTGAAAGGAATTGTCTCTCCCTAGCAAAGAGAAATCTTGAGGTGTTTAAACTTCTCTGCTGTGTCAGTCCTGAGAAGTGTGAGAAGGCTGCTGAGAATTCAGGTTCCAAATTTATTTCCTTGATAATGAATCAAAAAATTAATAAGAGTAAGACAAGGGAAGAAAGGAGTGGGAAAGTTTCTTCCATGTTAATTAAATTAAAGTAGTACTGGGGATCTAGAAAACATGGGACTAAGAAATTACTATTACAATTATAAAAATTGCACTGAGGTTTCCACCATTGAATGGATTTCTCAGTAAAAAGAAATAATAATTAATTTAATTAGCCATAAAAATCTAAGAACATTTTTCTCATCTTCTGTTAAAACTACTTCAATATTTTTAACTTAAGACAAACATCATGTCAACATATTTTTATAAAATCTGTTCTTCATTTAATATTCCTTCCTGCTTTTCCCCTTTGATTTCTACAATAAGCACTGATTAATTCTTTCCTATTTCCATTGCTTTCCTGAGAGTAAGCTATTTCAGTCCTGTTAAGTGGCTAGTCTTGGAAGGAACTGTCAATCCTGATGTAGCCTAATTAAATATTTTGATTGAGTATTCTGATTTTAACGATTTTGTCAATTTTCACCAAAAAAAATGCAGTGGAGAAAATAATTATATTATGAGCCAAATTTTGTCATCTATTCCTGCTCATATTGTTGTAGTCTATTTGTATCAGCTTCCAAAATTCCAAAATTCACATTTGAACTACGATACCCAGAATTCCCTTCCAAAAAATACTTTTTCATTATTCTATTATTTAGTATATTTTTACATTGATCCTCAGTTAAAATGGAAAGAATAATTTTCTTAAAATTAAAGTTTGTATGATGACCTACGCGTATGCCTCAGCTCATCTGTTTTCTGTTCTATTGCCTTAATTTAGTTTTTGCATCAAAGCAGCAATCTAAAGGGATCTTCCAAAATAAAACAATTTTTCCAGTTATTCAGAAGGTTCTAGAAGTCCCTGTTGCTTGCTAAGACTTTTTTTTACAGATCTGCTGGCTGTTCACATCAAGAGCAGAGAGTCCCCAAAACAAACAGCTTAGTCTGTAGAAGTTGTTTGTGTGAAGCTGAAGACTGCATCATGATGAATATTTATATGGAAATGAATTGAGGTTGCACAGATAAAGCATGCTTCTCTGACTTAAAAGAAATTTGGTATGCAATTGATACATACATTATTCACACGCAAAATAGGATCAGCATCTTTTAATAGAAGTGTTCCCGAAGCTGTGTCCTTTCCCTCTGCCTAGATCAGGTCTGTAGCAAGTAGGACTGCTCCTCACTGTAAAAGGAAGCTGTGATGGCTTTTTGCTCTGTGTTTCAGACTGTGCAAGTCATATTTTAAAAGGGTCACAATTTAGACAGATTCGATCGGATTTTCTCAAAGCAAAAATGCCTGTTGAGAGCACAAAAAATATAACGAATCACTGATTCGACACCATGGGTCATCAGTTTTTAAAGAAATCTTTACAAAGATATTTAAAAGAGATCTTTAAGAGCCTTGTAAGTTTATTAGTCAAATTCCCTTAGAAGTACCAACAAACTAAATGCTACAGAGACAGCAGTAGTTATGCCTCCACAGCAGTGCATTATGTTATCTGATAACACTGCTAGGCATACAAAAACTCCAATTCTGCTTGTTTTCCTACCACTCTTTCCTTCCCTGCTTTATGCAGTACCACAGAAAATTACCTTATCCCACAATTCGCATTTTAAATCTCTTTCTAACCGTTTCCTTACTTCATTTGCTCAGAACCGAGTTTCAAGCAGGCTGACCCACTTTTTATCTTATTTTGGTACTTGCAGTAAATTCCCTTAAGCTTGTCTACTCTGACATTGCTTAAAATGTCTTCTATATCCTCACTTCTCTTAAAGCAAGATCTACCATGACTGATACAAGAATGTTTATCTGTTGGTTGTTCTGATACACTGTAAGATGCTTTTTATTGCAACAGTATGTTTCTCATTAAACTCTTTGTGAAAATGGCTGAGGTATTTCAGAAGGTAAACCAAACAAAAATATTCATCCTGAGACAGGTTTCAGCAGGTGCTGAAGTTTAGCTGAAATCCCATTTTTGTACAGTTTTAAGCAAGGAAAAATAATGTCTAATAATGGGAGGTGCAAGGCAACTTTACTACTGGTATCACCAATGGCTTGACTTTTAATAAACCTATATCAGTTTTTTTCAGCAATATATTTAAGCAGCTTTAAGAGCTGCTAAATTGTTTACAGTATTTACATGGAAGGAGCTCTCCAAAAAAAGTAGTAGATGGTTTTACTGCTATCATGCTCAGATATGACAAGGTGCAAAAATACCATGGTGATGAGTGAGAGATGATTTGATAAAATTAGGTTTGAATCACTGTTGTTCTACAACTATTACAGTTGTAGCTGAATTCCCACTACAAGGCTTGTTTTTCCCCTCCTTTAAAAATCTTCAAGCAATCAGCAAAAGTGGCATGCAAAATTTGTAATGAAGGTTAAAGTTCTGTGAAAACAGAGGTAGGGGGGATGGAGAGAGAGTTCATACCTCTGTCTGTGTGTGTCTCTGAGTGTAGGATGGATGAGTTACAAATCCTGTCGTGTGAAGAAGATCGAGGGAAAAAACACCATTTTCTGTCTTTTCAGTGGTCTTCTGTCTTTGGAGAAATTGAGACAGGGAGGAGATCAGGAAACTCATCTAAACTCTGGACATTTCACACAGAGATTTGTTATTGTAGCTGTGCTTACAAGCAAGTTTTCTATCAGCAGCACAGGTTTCATCCTTTAGAGAGCAAAGCATATATCAAGGAGGAGTATTTTCCTCTTCCTCTATATCTGCAATAATACAGTAGAACAACACAGGCACACTAGTGTTTATTGTAAACTTTAAGAACCAAGATAACAGTACTTGTTCCAGAAGAAGCAAGTAGATTTTTGACAAGTGTCTATCAAAGAAGAAAAGAGATATTTGTTATCTGATGGCAGCTGAGTGAATCCTAGACCCTTTATCCATGAGGAAAATTAACCTTGACAGGAGTTTTGCAAATATCTAGTGGTTGTCATGGAACATGATTTTCTACTTTTTTCCTTCTAGAACGTTGCTTTCCTCTTTAATAAACTCAAAAATCTTGCAGCACTTTTCACTGATCATCACGGAGGCTCTGAAAAATCTCAAAGAAAATATGTCAAAACCGTTTAGAAATAATATCCCACTGCAGATTCTCAATTTATAGTTTCTGAAATCAAAGCAGTTTGCTGACTAAGATACAGAAAAACAATAACAAAAAATTGTAGTCAGAATATGGATAAAGTCATTCACCACTACAGCGACTTATCAGAGGGAAAAAAACAAAAACAAATGTCCAGCCCCAGAACAGCTTCTCCTTGCCTTTAGGATCCTTGTCTTATCAAGATTCTTACAGATTCATTTTACTGGATTCCCTTCAATTACCACACAGTTGTATTTTCAAGGCAACTGCATTTATTACATTTGTTTTAGTTTGATGATAAATACTCATTTCTTGGTTAAAACTTGGAATATTGTATACATCCCAAAAATAAATATTGTTAGATCAAAATTATTATAAAACTGAGAAAAGAACACATTATTTTCATATGAGTGTTCAAGAAATGTATAACTTGCACTTCTTTTTATGAAACAGTAAAGATGCATCTTTTTAGGAATAATATTTATAGATTTTCTTACTAGACTTGTATTACTCCTTGGACTACATAAAGCCACCTCATGGACATACCCAGTTCCTGCATATGACCGGATACCACCTCTAGTTATTTCTTAGTTAGAACTGGACATTGAAAACAAAAAAGAAAAAGCAGTTTAAGGTGGTTTACTACATGTTCGTATCTGAAGATGTTTATTTATTAACCATTCCCACAATTAAAAAAAAAAAAAAAGAAAAAGAAAAAAAGAGGATGGACTGGAGAAGGTCCCAAGAAAGGCCACAAAGGTAATCTAAGTGCTGCAGAACCTACCCTGTGAGCAAATTGAAAGAGTTAGATCTTTTCTCCATGGAGAAGGGTCAGAAGTGACCTTCTTTTCTGCTTGGAAAAGAGAACACTCAAGAGGGACCTCATCACACCTGTACTTAAAGAGTGGTCACAAGGACAAAAGAGAAATGCCAGAAGAAGCTCTGTGGAGAGGAAAAGAGGTCAGGAGTGCAAGTTGCACTAGGAAATGTTTCATTTCAATACAATGAATTATTTTTTACAGTGGGAGCAACCATTAACTAGAAGAACTGTGCCAAGGGCATGGTAGAGTCCCCATTGCTGGAGGTTTTCAAGATGCAGCTAGACAATGTACTAGATGATCTCCTCTAGGCTGCCTTTCCCATGAAAAGTCAGATGGAAGAAATTCTGAGGATCACTCCCCCAGAGAACCGTCCTGGGCTGTTCTATGATCCTATGATTCTAATTTCACTTAACACAATGAGACTCATGGCTAATTAGGGCTACTGAAAAACTGAGCCAGTCATTAAGTCCAGGTTTGGATGACTAACCTTTGAAAATTTCATGAAAGATTCTTCAAAGAGTATTCAGACCAGAAAACTTCAACATCCTGACTTTTTTGCTTTAAATTTTTGAAAATCTCAGTCCATGGTAATCCGGAAGTAGTGATGATCTATTCCTCTGGGGAAAGAGAGAAGATAGGCTGCTTATTGTTCTTTCTCAAGACACAGTTTGCTCTTGCAGGTCACTGAAGGATCTTTCAGTGAACATACTTTACGTGACACTTTATAAGGCAGAACATTTATTTCAATGTTTGGCAGAGCAGTCAGTTCTTCTAAGAATCCTACCTATACATAGTTGTTAACGCATGGGCTGCTATTTCAAAATTACTTACAAAGCATGTGATTTTACAGCATCTTTTTTTTCTGCCAGATCTCATCTCTAACTGTGAATTTATCATTCACCTTCCCTGTTACTCACTGAGCACACAATGTACATGCCCGGCAGCACTTTAGCAGGAGAAATTTTACCTAATCTGAACACATTTGGTCAGGTTATGGCATTTTTTCTATGATATGGAAAGCAGTTCATGGTTCTGCAAATGCTGTTGTATGTATCAAGTTCTAAGGATCACCTTCACAAAACTAAGTATGCCCATCAATATTTGGACCCCAAATACTAAATCCCTAACTTTCACCATTACTTTTGAGTTTTTTCATGGTTTTATTATATTTTTGGATGAATAGGAAATTCTCCTACGTGATCCAATTACACCAGAAAATGTACAGCTACTAATCCTGGCTATTCAGTACATTTAGATTCCTCTTATCCAAATTCCTGGGTTTTTTCAGCCAAAAGCTGCAATCTTTCACTCCCAACCTAAGAAATATTGTCTCTTTGTGGTCCACAAAGATTCTGAGCCAAGGCAGAGTAGCTCTGCCTTGTGGCGAAACATCCTCTGCTGTGATGTAACTGCTTACCTGTTTTGCAAGAAGATTGCAACCAGGACACTGTAGAGTCAAGTATTAAAACATACAATAGAAGCAAAAGCTATTGGGTGGTTTCATGGAGCTAAAGCATCTAAATAGTGGGTGAGTATTTTGAAGGGTATAAGAGAGCAATGTCTGGAGTGTGCTGCATTCTCCTAATATTTTCACTGGCAAAATTTCCTTTGTGTGGTGCAATCACTGACAGTTGATACTTTCAGTCAAAAGGAATCTATTTATTTTATGGCTGTGTAGGGTGTGGGGGATTTTTTTTCCAGTGAATGTTAACACACAACTCAGTGCTTAGTAAATACATATTTTATAGGATGTTTGTTAAATCATTTGACTCAAATAAATACAAAACCAATCCTGTCTTCCATATCTAGGAACTCAAATCTGTACCAAATTTGCTCTAATTCATTAATTGAAAAGAAGTGTGGGAATTTTACCTCCGCTTCCTCATACAGCATTGTATAAATAGTGACATCTATTAACAGAATAATCGTCATTGCAAAAAAATGGGAGACAAAACCAGTGACCTAATACAACAGGTCATTACAGGATCCAAAGAGATGCTGCATGAATAAAGACATTCACAAACGCAGTCAAGGTTACTGAAGTTAGGGGTAAGCTAAGGTTCATGACAGCCATAATAGTGAACACAACATGACCTTTGCTTTACGATTCAGAGATCCACTAGCCAAGTGCTGAGATTATGAAGAACATGGAGATGTGTAAGGCTGAAGAAGAGCCTATTTGAGACACATTCCAAGTAACATGAATTTTTCCAGGTCTTCTCTTGAGGAGAGCTGCCACTGCCTTGGAACTGGCTTTCTAGCACCAGCCTTTCCTCCACAGCAGCACGCTGCTGGAGTACTACTGCTGCCAACACTGACTGAGACAGCGAGCAAACCCCAACATTGCCTATTATTTTCTCCTACCGTCGCACCCAAAGCCTTCCTCCCACGGCATCCTTAGTCAGCCCGTAGGCGAGGAGCCGCATGTGCGTGCACAGGGGCTCAGAACCGTGTTGTAGCTGTGAGGATGCTAGGCGGTGGGGGCTGCCTCGGCCTCTCCGTGGCCGCTGTCACAGTGCTGAGTCCCTCTCAGTGAGAGGCCTCCGCCTCGGCTTCTCCCCCCGGGATGCCGGGGGAGACGTTGTCTGTCAGGGGCATAGTCCTGGAGAAGGGTACGGGTGCTTGCAGCTCTCGGGGCTCGCACAGGCGGCACGGCGGCCCTTCCAGGCAGGGAGGAAACAAGGAGAGGGGAGGCAGCAAGGAGGGCGTGTGGCGTGGGAGGCGAGGGTCTCCTGGGCAGGGCGCAGAGCGGGAGTTCCGGGAGCCCCCGGCCCCCTCGGGCGGGCTGGGCGGGGGGCTGCGCTCCGTGTGCGCCTGTGTGCCGGCGCGGCGCCCCCGCCCTTCCCCCGGCGGCGCTGCGCGGTGGGCTGGCGCTGGGGTATTTACGGTAACGTGGACCCGGCGGTGGCAGCTCGGTCGGTGTCAGGTGATCGGCGCCGAGGAGCCGCCGCCACAGCCCGGGAGGAAGATGCAAGATGGCCCAGCGGGGCCGTGAGGGGCTCCGCGGC
>VWYI01012835.1:3961-16898 GCA_013399455.1 Anthoscopus minutus | reverse complement strand
GGCGGAGGAAAGGCGGCGCGGCAGCAGGCGCCGCACCAGCCGCCAGCGCTCCAGAGGACCTGGGAGAAGCTGCGCCTGGAGGAGCGGGAGGCGGAGAAGGAGGCGAGGAAAGTCAGTAAGAGCATCGACCGGGCGCTCAAGGAGCAAAAGCGGGAGTACAAGCAGACGCACCGCCTGCTGCTGCTCGGTACGTGTGTGTGTGTCTGTCTGTCTGTGCGGGGGTGTGCCGGAGCGGGCAGGTGCCCCGCGGGGTTCCCCGGCAGCGCCCCCTCCCCGGCTTCCCCTGTTTTCCTTGGGCACCCTCCATCCCTCCTTTGTCTCCCCGCTGCCCCCCCACCTCCGGCCCTGCCCTCCCGCCGGCCTGGCCGTGTCCGTCCCTGGGCTCTCCCCCAGACAGGTTTACACCTTCTTTTCCCTTCCTCCTCCCCCTGGTCTCTCCTCCCCGCTTCTGGCCCTGGCAGTGGTTTTGCAATGGAGAACACGATCGGTGCTTGTCGGGCGAGGGCGAGCGGCTCCACCCAGGCGAGCGGGAGGGAGCGATGCGGATGGGGGAGCAGCGGGGTCTTCCCGGGCGGAGGAGCCCTGCCCGGGCGGGGGCTGCCTCATCATCCGCAGCGGGAACTTCGCTCGGCGCTCTCGCAACTCAGAAACATTACCGGAAAAAAATTTAAAAATTAAAAGCACAGTGGAAAGGAGGAAAAATGGCCATGCATGCATGAGATGTGTGTAGCCTGTGGATGGTCCTCCTGTGCCGCGTGTAACCAGGGATGCTTTAATGAGGAGCGGCTTGAGGCTCCTAAATGAGGAGTGGTGATGAGCTCCTCATTTAAAGAAGCAGTGAGCGGAGTAAGGGGAAATAAGTGGGTGTAGATACGTGCATTCTTCAGACATTGCCTCTACTACAGGCTGTGTTCTTCAGCTGCTAGCTGTCAGATTTTTTAGGGATGACTTGCCACCTTTTGTCCCCTCTTCTCTGAGGTGCTACGTGCGGTCTGCTGTTGCCACTGCTCTTTCTAAGCATTAGTTAATAGTCCTCTCCAGAGGATTTGTACCAGCTGATACATTTACAGTATGAAAACCACAGGGGTATCTAATACAAGCATCTCATTTCCTGCAGGAAACAGAACAGTCATACTGCAGGGCTTTTTTTTATGGTCTGAGCAGAGGGCTTATTTGGCCTCTTAGCTGTGGTCATAAATCTCTGGGGTTTTTTATGTTAGCATGAAAATACTGATTTGCTTTTGCATTAGCTTCTTTGCCTGTTCTTGTAAAGTTGTGTGGTATGGAGTTTTGGTGCATATCTAAGTGCATTCCAGATTTGGGGTAGTCTTTACATCCTTCTTTATCAAACTCCATTTCTGTTTCACTGGATTCCTTCATTCCTGTTGGTGGGTTAGGGGAGGAGAAAATATGAGATGCAGCAGTGGACACAAGGTATGCCAGAACTGTAGTGCTCCATTACCAAAAAACAAATCTTGGACTTTATTATTACTCATAAAATACCAGCTTGTAGGATACTAGTGCAGCTGGTAGAAAGAAGATGATTATAATTCATAGTCCATGGAATTATTACTAGTAGTAATAGTAGTGGTAAAATGCCTCTTCTGATTCTTGAACTGTTGCAGTAATTAACTCTTCAATAATGAAATATTAAAAATTTTAATGTTTTTTCCTCCTGAAGCATCTGAATGTGTGTTTTGACTAGTGTGGTTGCAAGAAAGCAGAGATCCTGTTTGGTGGCCTTCCTCTAGAGAGCATTGTCATTGCTTGAACAAAAGAATTCTAACAAATAAATACTGTGTGTAGTCTATAACATGAGTGGTTGTCATAGTAAACCAGAGCAATAAACACCTGTTCAGAAACAATGCCATTTGAAAAATAAATTATCTCTAACCTTTGGCACCCTAAAATAAATTCAACACCCTTAAGACACCCTGTGTTAAATTTTGTTTAAAATCAGAGTCATAATCAAAAAAGATTCTCATGATCTCCGTATTGCTGGGAGGAAGTGTTGAATTATTGTTTCAGGCCTTGCAGATCAGGCCCTGACTTAAATGTTTCATTTAGATTTAGGGAGAGCTGCAGGTGCTTTGTATTGCCTTTTGAAAGTAGTGGAAATGCTGCTGTAAATAAGAGGAAATAATTTAGAATGGGGAAAGGTTTATTTGTCAGAAGGATTAAAGCAAATTTGCATTGCACAAGGTGATAGGTTTTGGTCTTGCACGGAGGAAAAGACTTAGAATGTACACAAAGGTATTTTAGAATAAAGAATATTACTAGCCTGATGTTTTATAGCATTTCAAGTTGTAAATAAGTGGATCCCTGTCTCTAAGGTCTTCCTGGCAGAGTGAACCTGAAAAGCGTGCCTTTTCTAGGGAGAGGAGGAATATTTTTGTACATCAACATGGAGGAAATGCACAGCAAAGGCGAAATGGTGAATGCTGTGACAGCAGAGCACCGTCATAGAACAAAGTTGTGCAACAGCATTGGTGTGGGCTTTGTGTTCCTTTTTTTAAACACAAGTTTGAAAATAATAGCCTCATTTTGGCTTCTCCTTGTATGTCTCGTACATCTACTGGAGCAAGTTTAGAGGCTATTATTGAAATTTTAGAGAAAAATAGAATGTATATTTTAAGGAGCTACTATTAGATATCAAAAGGGTCTGCAAATAAATGCACTAGTGTAAGAGTACTACGAATCTCTAGAGTCTAAATAAGTAGTATGCTAGAATACAAGCTTATCAATGTTTGAAAACGACCTTTCCTTAAAAGCACACTCACTCTTTGATTATGTCAAATGAAAACAATCAGCTTTGTGATGAGCTGTGCATATAAGTTACCAAGATATTATGAAGTCTCAAAGGCTTTTTGTATTGTATGTTGGTAAATATCTCTAAAAGAGGTGTTCTTGCCTGTCACAGCTTCCCCCCAACTGATGTCTCATGGTGCACGTGATGTTTTCACACTCTCCTCTAACAAACCTACATTGGGAAGCACTTAATGTGTTTTGTCATAACCAGTGATTGTGAAAGGGAGGGTGTGCAGTAAGTGCTCAAGATCAGCTCTCTGTGCCTCCCACATATATAGGTGTTTAAGTGTCAGTTGGCTGTAGCTGTGATGCTGAGGCTTTACTGGTGCACTGGAATAACAGCAGACATGATTTGTGTCCATTCTTCTTCTGACAGAAGAACCCACATAAAATGGAAACTCGTTTCCACCACAGATGGCTGTTTCTTGCTTAACATCCACTTTAAAAATACAAGAAATGGATTGGTTATTGAACTGATTACTGGGTGCTGTATTATTTGTAGGGGGGTATTGCTGTATTATTTGTACTGACCCTGAGATGAGGATTTTTTTTTTAAGCATATGTATTTATTGAACATATTTTCAGGGCTTGATTGGAGTTCTGTGGCTTTGTTTTGTCTTGTTTTCTGTTTGGTCTTTTTTTCCAGAGAATTGCAGTCACCCTCTTCTGCAAGACTGTTTGAGCTGTTGTTTTCCTAGAAACTGTAGAAACATTACAAATCACTTTATAGAAGCAATTTACATTCTCATTTGCAGTCTTGTATTTTAAACTATTTTGTGAGTAAATGGGATGAGGGGGTTTAAACAGAGTATTAACCATTGCAGTATAATTAAGGCTCACGTAGTGTTGAAGTAAGCTATATATTGAATTTTTTTCCTAGATAGCTGTTGTCTTTTAACCTCTGACTTCTATTTTTTCCATTTACCCTGACTCCTGGTTGCTATCCTAACTTTTGATGACTTTCTCAAGCAGAACACATTCTTTTACACTTCCCTGCTAAATTGAAACTGAAAGTGTTCTGAGTAAAAGCTTTTCAGTTCAGCAGAAACTGAAAGTAATGATATAGGGATTGAGAGAGGGGAAACAGAGACTAATTTTCTTTACTTAAAAGATATCGGAACTATTGTCTCCAACAGCTGCTTACATGATATTTAAGTACTGACTTGATGGTGAAATTTAGATATGTTTGGTGATGTTCATGTACAAAAGTACAGAAAACCTACAAAAAAAGGAAGTTCCTCCGAACTGAAGGAAAACAAACACAGGTGCTTGTCAAGCTTGGGAAATTCCTACATAGGAGATCTCAGAAACCTCAGAGGTGTATAACAAAAGTAAGGGGGTTTTTTATTTTCTTAACTGTGCACCGAATGACTGTTGCCAGAAATTAATTTTTTGTGCAAAGAGTTTCTGATCTGACAGTGGTTTCTAGACTAAAATTGCATCCCATCTATGTTCTACATGAGCAAATCCTTAAGTTCATCATACATCCTCAAGCCAATTTTAAATCTTAAGACTAATGAATTTTATTTTTAAAATAATTTTAACTTGTATATGGTGTCAAGTCATGTTTTTGGATAAATACCTGAATATAGTTTAGCTTGATGTGGTGATACTTTCCTAGTGTCTGCATAAGGTTAAATGCTTGAGGTGTTTTTCTGTTGCCACCAGAGATGACTCCTTCCCTCATAAGGCAGTTTGGCATGCTTAGGATCCTTACAGCCAGTTACTACTAATATGGAGAAAATTGGTAGGAAGGGATATTTTCAAAACTTTGAAATCCCAGCCTGCAAATACGGACTAATGTAATAATGCAAGAGGGTTTTATAACCCCTAATAACATAATTTGCATGTCTCTTCCAAAGCTCCTCTGCTTCTGTTTTAACTTTTGGCATCACAGGAAGTGGGTTATGCACTTTTTGCACAGGAGGAAACCAGTAGGCAGCAGTCATCAGGACATTTGGGATAGGTTCTTAACTTTGGGGGAGTTTTAAGTGTACTGAAAACAATCCCTGACTTACAATACTTAGCTTTTTTAAATCTGTAAATTAAAAGCTAATTAGATTTAGCCCATATTTAGGTGTTTTAACTTATTTCCATTCTTTGATTGATTTTGCTTATCTTTAATAACTTGATATTTAAGAAAAAAATATCAAAATCATTTTTCCCTGTGTTAAGTGTAGCAATACTGGGAGGCTTTAAGTGCTGTGGAAGGGTGAGCTCTACAGCTGTTAATTAGAACTTCTGGTTATTAGGCAAGTTTTGTGTATCAGTTTGTATTTCATGAATGCTTATTTTGGAATGCAGTCTTAACTAACCAAATTTTGCAGGTATAGTATGGCATTTTAAGGTCCCGTTACCATTGTAACTTTTGACTGCTGAAATTTTGAAGAGTATGTACAACTCCTAGATTTGAATATTTGTTTTCCCTTTCCCCATGCCTTTCTCCCCAAACTGTTTAGAAGAAATGCAATTTGAAACATGGTTACCATGTTCATCCCTTTCCGCTGCCCAACCCACACACCCAATTTATTTTGTTTTATCATTTTTGACACAGTGTAACTACAAATTTGAGGAAATACTTAATAGTGGGAGTTTTTCATACAGTTATGGCTTCCCTCAACTTTTTCAAGTCAGGTACCATTTGGGCTTGTAAAGTTGAATTAATTTTTTTTAAAGTTGTTATTTTTTCTTGTTTGTTTTGTTTTTTAATCCAGTAGACTGCCTGAGCTGTGGCAGAAACCTGGCCTGCCTTCTGCTTGCCAGCTTTAACTTAGTTGATAGTTATGCCTGTTGTAGAAACATTTTGCATTTGCTGAGTGATGTGGAAATGGTTCTTCTCCATGGATTTTTGAATAGCAGTAGAGAAACTGCTGGTGTAAATAAGATAACAGAGATGTCACTTATTCTTGCATAAAAGAGATGGAATCTTATGAATCTTATGCAGGATCTGGAGGAAATGCAGCCTTTTATCTGGCCTGTGTACATCAAATTTTTCTTTTTCCAAGAGTGGATGAGCATGTTAAGTATACCAACTAGCATATTTCATATTATTCCTGTAGCACTGTATGAATGTATGCATGAAACTCCTGTGTCTTGTGATTTGTCTGCACAGGAATATTAAATAAAAGTTTAAGAACTTAAAGCCTTGCAGAATAAGCTGTACAAAGAAGGAAATGTGTGCTGTTTGAGAGTGGATTAGGTAAAAAAATACTTGAGAAAGGATTTATTATTATCTTTTTCTATGTTCATGTGCAGAAGATCAAAAAATCTGAGAAAAAAGCTGCCAATTAATTTCTGTAACATAAGACGTAACATCAATCACCTGTAGTGGAACATCTTTGCTGATAAGATCTCTTTGAAGTAAAACTTCAATTGTGTCCTCAGAATCTGGTATTTTACATTAGTTTGGTTTTAAACTTAGGTTTGCAGAATTATAAATTTCACTTATATTTAAAGTAATGTTTGCTTTCAATAATAAATTTGTCTTTCTGAAAATACTGTTACTGTAGTAAGTCAGATCCAAGTAGAATTATAAATTCTGTGATGTTATCTTTATTTTAGAGAGGAATTTACATCACGTGGGAACAACATGCATTTTGCAGCTTAAAGGCGCTTAAAAGTAGAAGGGGTTTTTTTCCCTCAAAATATTTAAAATAAAAATTTTTAAAAAAATTGAAAAGTTTTACACTTTTTCTATGATAGAAACTTTTAACTTTTAACATTTTCTTTTAAGGGGACTTCATTCCTTTAAAGGATAAAAAGGAAGTTCTCAGCAGTCAGTTCAAGCAAATTATCTCCTTGGCCTTCAGAAAGTGACACCATTCCTTCTGTGATTTGGGTTAGTGCATGCAATGGAGATGAGAAGCAGGGTGAAAAACATCTGTAATAAAAATCTGACAGTAAATTGAGTCCTCACTCTCTGTAGGTATCAGTTCCTCACCCCCAGCTTCTCTTTCTTGATTTGAAAATCCATACCTTTTGATACATGTAATATCCTCTATGCTTAATTTGTCATCTGTAGGATGAAAATGGATAAGGAAGAGTTGTGTTTTTCCATCATGAAGAAGGAAGGCTATGTTAACCTGCCAAAAGTGTGGGTGAACACAGATCCTTAGTATTGTGTGCAAGTGTAATTTATATTAAGCAACTTAATATTTTATTGACAACTGTTGTGAATGTTGCTGAGACCTTGCCAACTCTGCTATGCTGCAACTTTTTGAACTACAGCTAATTCATCATTCTGTATCTTGGAGCAAATACAGAATGCACTTCATGGTGTTAGGCAGTGCCTTCTTCAGAACCATCTTTATTTTCCCAAATGCCTCACATGTGGAGGACATAACTGCAACAAAAGCAAGTTGGTTTTTTTGCTTAAGTGAAAGCACTCTTTACAGGTTTATGTTTGAATTAACTTTTTATGTTGATTATAGAATCATTTTCTTTTCCAAATGATATTTTTTCAGAGAGAGGTGCACACATTTTTCTGTGCGTGCACACATGGATCCTGAAGTTTATGTAAAACGCAGAAGATTGCTCTGAGGAATCCAGGTGAGATAAACCAACCTTCAAGAATATGTAGTTGGATTATGTCTTGGCATATTTCATAGCCTTAAATCTTCATAAGCACAAGGCAAAGTGTAATGGATTCTGTAACAAGATTGCTTTTATTCATCCTTTGCCTCACTGGACGTCTGAATTACAAAACAGACTTATGGTGTTATTTTCTGCCTCTTCTGAGTTTCCTGTATTTGTCTAATTCACTGTCTAGCAGAGATAGGAACATTATATTAAGCTCTTCTAACATGTCAGCCTTTGCAAAGATGTATTTTATTTTTTACCTAAAATGCAGAAGAATATAATAATTTTTATAAAGAACATACACAGCATTAACCACTTCATAATCTGAAACTATATGATTAAAGAGTTTGGGGGAGGTTTTGTTTGTTGGGGTTAGGATAAGGTTTTGGTAGGATTTGGTTGGTTTGGCTTTTTTTTTTTTTTAAATCTAATTTTTAAGTAGACAAAAGGACTCTCCTTTCTAAGTGGCAAAATACTGTGGAAAGTATTTACATCGCATAATAGGTCTGCTTTAATTTAGGCATTTCATCACCTAATACTAAAAACTGAATAAATTAAAAATCTCCTTGATGTGTATGAGACATTCTTCTCCTTCAGCTGTGCTTAAGAACTTCATAGTACATTGTAAGTCTGGTACTGTTATGTGTGATGCTGTGCAACCTAGTCATGTATAAACAACCAGGAAAATGCATGAAGGATAGGCTATAACTTAAGAGGACTTTCAGATCCTTTTATTCATTGGGTCTACTGACTTGTGAACGTGGCTGAAGGCAGATGAGTAGCTGTTAAAATGTTTTGCTTTCATCCCTAGAAAATATTTCCATGAATGAAAACAGATGGGAACTACAGGACAGTAATTCTGGTTTAGAATAAGTAGTTGATCTTCCTTTGATTTAACATTTTGAAAGAAGAACCAGAAATCTCAAATTATTTTCTCACACTTGGGATGGGGTGAGTGGAACAAAAATACCCAACCAAGAAACCCTCCATCTGTAATGTAAATTCTGTTGGCTTTGTTTGGTTTAACAGAACTGTACTTCAAATTTATATAAATCTGGACTGTCCCTGCAGATGAAATAGCACTTGGTGAGGAGCACAAACTTTTGACACTTAGAGAAAGACTGGATAGCAAGCTGTATTTAAATAACTGCTATGAATTTGTTCCTTTTGGTAAATACGTTTTTCTTCCTATTTTTGGGAATAGTTTTACACTTTCTGTGATTCTTCAGTGTTGTAAAGCTTTTTTTTTTTGCCTTAATGGAAGACTAATAGAGAAAAACTGGAGCTGAGTTTGATGTTGTACTCCTGATATCTTGCTTACAGATCAGGAGTCAGAGCCGTCCCTCTTCCATTAAGTTCCTCCTGCACTCCAAGTGCATAAATCTGTTATTCCAGATTCTGTTTCTGCTCCCTCTGGTTTTCTTATTCTGCTCAGTGTGACATCTGAGTTCATGAGCTTGCTTGTTCAATAGTGTCTTTCCAACTTGGTTACTATTGAAACAGTACAGTTGGTGTCCTGTTCATTTTAGAGTTTGGGGTTTTTTAAATGGGGAAACTACAATAATATTTTAGGGGGCTACATATTCACTCCAAGGGCCTTCGTAACTCTGTGTGTAGAAGAGAAAATGTTTGCTCAGCAGAGATGGGGGGAAAAGAACAAAAAAATGGCTGCAGTGGTGTTTGACTTGTGATATGCAGAACTTTCCTCTGTCAAGGGATCCTGGCTCCAGGTGTATGTCAGCTATGTCTTTGAACTACCAGAGGTGGAAGAAAACTGTTTCATGGAAAAGCTGAAATGGAGAGATTAGTCTTTTGATACTTGAAGTTGCTCATAATTTAATGCAGAAAGGATCACCTGAAGAGCATTCAAGTCCCTATGACTCCCATTTGGCAGTAGTCCATGTCTAATTAAAGCAGATTCTCAGATATGTGATCTATCTGCCAGAGACTGAATTAATGCTTTCTAATATGTCAGGAAACGTTAAAGCAATGCAGTAAAAGGTCAAACAGCCCTTCAGATAGGCAAGAGAAGGATTTGGAGGGTGGGCAGGAAAGATGAGACTATCTTTTCATGCTGTTTCATATTATCAACAAGTACCACTGCTCGTCTTCCTGGTCCAGCTGTTTCAGGAAAAGCAAGTAGGGGCTCTGATGCTCTGAAACAGAATAAGCAGTTGTTCCACACTTGGTCTGATTCCCTATACAGTGCTGAAGAGCAGATACCTTGTTAATACCTTGTTCTGCTTTATGGGGAGGCCATTCATCTTAATACCACAGTTTCTCTGGGTTTCTGTGCATTGGTTGTGTGAGCAGTGTCACAGTCTGCCAGGGTTTTGCAGCACCTCCTGTTCTAGATTGTGTGCAGGACAAACCAAAACCATAACCTCCTCAAGCCAAAACAGCGTAACATTAGTACAGCCTACTGTGCTGACTGCCATGGAAATGTAACCTTTTTCGAATGACAGTATTTCTCTTAAGATAAATATGGCTGGGTGAGTATGGGACCAAAAGTTTTCTTTTGTTTTTCTGTTCCTACTCCTTCTTTAAAAGTAAGAAATTCTTCTGTTTTGGGATTGTTGGTGGGGGCTTTTTTGCATATGTATTTTCTATCATGATACCTGATAAAAGATAATATGATAATCTGATAAAAGAGTAATTAGAAACTAGAATTAAATGGCTGCTCAGATGATGTGCAAAGAAATGTTGAATTAATCTCTCTTAATCTTGTGTAAGACAAAAATAATTTGAAGATATTACTGAGTCCTGCATAAACAGACAGCATCTTTTAAGTTCAGTCCTTTATTCCCTAACACAGTTCTCTCTCTGAAGTTAGAGTGATAAAGACTTTGGTAGCTGCTTCATCACTTTGAGGTAAGCAATCAGACAATGGAACAGACTTTAGGAGTCTATGAATAATTAGACTAAAGTCCAGAAGTGACTAGTGTAAGATTTTTCCATTTGACTATATATGTAACCAAGACATCATTTCACTTTCTCATAGTCTCTGTGCTCTAAAATCCTAAGTTGCTTGAATTTTAACATGAATATTGCACTATTACTTCATACAAAGTTTTCAAGCAGTGATATTGTTTTGAACCTTTGTTCAGAATATGACACACACTGTCCCACCAATCCGCTTCAGTTTCTACTGGGTTGGAATTTATACTGCACTTGCTTTCTCCTTGTTTTGTATCTGTGACTCACAAAGTTATTCCATTCCTTGAAAGAAAATAATCTGGAATATATTCTTTAAAAGCTAAATGTGCTCATCACCTGTTGCTCTTTTCCAACTGTTTTTTCCAATGTGTCAGAAGCAGGCAGTACCCACTTTATTGGTGTTTGTATTTCTTTTCTGCCAGACGCATTGGTTTTATTTTTTGAAATTAGTATATATTCAAGTGTTTCTGAAACTGGCCTGTAAAAATCTTTGTACTCTGCTTCTGCTGCTCCTGGAGATATGACCTTGCAGTGGCTTATGGAATAATATTACTTGATTGTACCAGGTTTGTCATATTTGCTGTTCTCCAATGTTGCTGCTTGCCCACACTTGAGTATTTTGCTAAGCTAGCATTATTCACAGTGGTATCTTAAATCAGTGTGTACAAGTTTACTGTAGCTAGTTGATGGTTCACACTTCATTCTTGAAATCCATGTATTATCTGATTCCCGATCCACTTAAAACGTGTTGTATCGATTGTTTGCAGAATAACATCAGGCATACATGTGCTGCATATTTATAATGTCAGATTATATTGACATAAACCTTCAACTTAATCAACTGTGTTTGCTATCAATATCCCTCAGATACTTATTTTTAATTAAGCAGATAGCTTATTACTGATTCATTGGCATTAGATAATAGATACAAGTCCTGTGCTTGATGGAATGTGATTTTTCTCAAAGTGTGCGTAATCTAAATAATGGGATCTCATACCTGAAAAAAACCTTGATTTTCTGATGCCTTCAGGTTATCTCATGGAGTAACATTAAATGTGATTGACATTCCTTACACTGTTATCTGTTGTGATTTGCAGAGTATGCTTGGATGCTTCTTGCAGAGAGTTATCCTCTAAATATTAAGAAAAAAACTGTTTAGATTACATTGTGAAGACAGAGGACAAGAATCTCTGTTTAAAGAATTAGTTGTATTGACACACAGGGCAGTTTGCTGTTACTGTTTTAAGGTAAAGAACCTAAATTGATATTTCTGGGTGAATATGAATGTTTTTGTTAAACAATGAACCTGATTAACCATGTCTTGGTCTAGCATGGTGTGGAAGAGGATACTGCTATTATGATTTCTTGTAAAACAAATAATTTTGTTAACTTGAGATGCTCTGCAAACAACAGAACTTTGCTCAGTCCTTTTCATCTCTATTGTATAGTCTGGTTTTAGGGTCCTTTAAATAGTTCTGTGTCTTGTCCTTAAAAAAGAAACCGGCTGCTTATTTAAATCGATAGTTTCAATAAGGTGAAAATGCTTTATCAAGATGAAGTACTAGGTCAGTTAAATACTAACTGCTACTACAGAGCAGCACAGGAGAAAAAAGATAATCCCATCATGTTGTGTTTTTGGTTTCTTCTTTTATTTGTTACTGGCTCTGGTCCAGAAGCATCTTCTGTGCTGTGTTAGATCTTGCAGTCAGTTGCTTGGACTTTTTATGAACACTCTTTTTCAAATCAGCTGACCCTTGTTCTTTTTTGCTTTCTTTGTTTATGTCTGAAAAATTACTTATTCGGGTTTTGAAACAATCTTCACCATAAAGGACTCCAACTCAAAATGTAAAGCTCTTAAATTCAAGCATTTATTAAACTTTTATTTTAGGTCAGATTTTTGGTGTCATTTTTTATAGTAGTTAGGAAGGGTAACATCTGTTACAGAAACTGCTTATTGCCAGAATTCTTATATGTGATACATGTTGGAAATCAATTCTTACTCTAACCTTTTACTAAAATAAAGGAAGAGTTCTTACCTTCATAGTCCTCTTCTTTAGTAATAGGTATTTGACTGATGAATTAAGTCTCTCTGAACACATTGGGATAGTCTTGTTTTTTAACTCACCCTAAACATGCACTAACAATTATCTCACACAAAATACCTGACCAAGTCTGTCATCCCCTCACAGATTCTGAAGTGTACTCATTTTTTTTCAGAGCATCAGATGACTTGAAAATCTTTTCTTGATCCCATCACTTGTTGACAATGTATTTAACATTTCAAAGGGTAGCCCTTCCTCTGTGGGTGTACTGATAAATGCTCTAGTGTTTTAACTAACTCTCCACATAGGGACCCTTCATGTGAGAAAACACACATTTTCTTTTAAAAGAATTTCCATAATTGTGAGCATAAACTGTGGAGGAGGAAAATTTACTTTCAAGTGTAGGAGAAGTTGTGTTTCTCATTTTGCTATAGTGTATAAAGATCTGAAATTCTAAGTCAGCGTAACGTGGAAGTATGTAAAACATATGCTTTTACACTGAAAGCATAGTAAGTCTTGCTGTGACTGCAGGAATCTAAAATATGAACTTAATTTTGTTATCAGTGTGGAAT
>VWYI01012831.1:0-50120 GCA_013399455.1 Anthoscopus minutus | reverse complement strand
TGTGTATCCCATGGAGGAAAGACTAGTGTTTTTCTATCTTTCTCAAACTTGGCATCATCGGAAAATTTTGAAAGTACAATTTCTATATGAAAGACATTTCACCATCCAAGTTATAAAAGAAAACACACCAGACCAGGATGGACCCCTGTTGAGCCCCATTCATAGTATCTTTCTTTTATTCCTAGTCTCTACATCAAATTTTTGAACACATTTTGTATTAGCCTTAAAATAGTTTAATTTAGTCTTTGTTTCCTTTGCTTCCTTTTATGAGTCATCCCCTTCTTTTTATGTGTCATCCACTGCTTCTTTCCCATTAAAAACTACTTTTTCTACTGAAGGAGAAACTTAATTTGCTTGCCAAATTTTGGTCATGACAAAACTATATCGGGAGATATTTATTTTCTTGTAAAGAAAAAAAAATTAAGTCTTGCTGGTCTTGGTTTTTGCAACAATATTTCAGAAACTGAAATTAATTGAAAAATTTATAATTTCTTATATTTTCTTTTTTCAGCTTTTTATGACAGCAACTGTATTTTTCCCTCTTCATTTTTGGAGCTCCATCCATTCTCTAAAGTTCTGAAAAGTTGCTGATGCCAGTGAAGGAGTTTCAATTAATTGTCTTAGAATCCCTTGCACTGTAGTTAAATGTCTTACCTATTGAAGTAATGCAGTGGATTATGGTAATGAGGGGCAGAGACCTTAGTCACTGATTTGGTTTGAGTTAAGAATAAATTTCAAAAATAAAGATAACTTAAACTCTTAAAATTTCACTGATTAGCAGATAAGTGAAATTTCAGTGCAGTCAGGCATTGGAAATACTGGAGTTTGGTATTCTTCTGCTGGCTTCACAGCACAGCCAACATCGTGTTTTTACCTAAGTAAGCTTGGTTAGGCTGAACTCACCTGACAGCATCTAACTTATTGTAGTGACTCATCATCTGGTTTCCTTGTTTTGCTCTTAATTTTTTGTCCCTTTTTGTTGCTAGTTTTACTGATCAGATTGTATTTGTCTCCTCTGTTAAAGGCTAAGCAAAATATGTCTTTGATTCTTCTGCAAATAACCTGATCAGCTCTTTCTTTAATTTTCCTATTACTATTAAGATATGAAAAAAATGCTTTTTGTGAGTAATTTTTTTTTAAAAAATTACATTTCACTTTCTATTTTTGCCCTTCTGACTTTGTCCCTGTACTGTCATGTTTTTCTCTTTCACCTACTTGCCTTCATGGATCTCTGGTTTCCTCAAGTTGCAGGCCATTGAAGAGCTTATGATGTAGCCTTTTTCCACATTGACTTAGTTTGCTCTTGTGCCATAAATGTTACTCCTTGATGTAACTGTGAGCTCTCTTGAACTCTTTCTTCTTCCCTTCGAGTTACAGGATCCTGGCCACCAGTTCATTTATCCAAGTCCTTTTCTGTAATCTTCATTGACTTTATTCTCCTAGTCTCCCTTTTTCTTCCTGTCCTTAGAAATGGGAATTGTCTCATGTTATGGTTTCTTTCAACCAACGTGCCCTCAGCTCTCATATTTCCAGTGAGCTGAAGGTTGAAGTATAATCGAAAACATTTTTTGCTTTGAGTGTTTTCCTCAGTTTCTGTACTAAAAATGGTGCTCACACATATTTGGATAGCCTGTATCTTGCTGTCTGCTTTCCAGAAAGATGACCAGATAGTTAAGGTTTGCTCTTATTGCCAAGTTCTGCTGATACTTGCTTGCACTACTTGGTCACAACCCCCTCTATAATTTTTATGATTCTTTTTCTGACAGGAGAAACAGTATGCTATTCAACAGATAAAGGACTGTGCTGGGTATACAGGCAACCAAATGTCAGCAAATATGTGAATTTATCTTTTTATACTGCATTGGTAAACAGACTGAATTTCAGCTTATGTTTCTTCTGGCCACATCTAAAAGAAAAAACCTTTTTGAAAATTAGAGATGGTGCCAGAAACAATTATGAAAGTGATTTAAGAGCTTGAAAATTGCCTTGCAGTGAAATATTTAAGATCAGTCTGTTTACCTTATCAAAAAGATGTTTGAGAAATGACTTAATTATAGCATACCTTCACAGAGAGAAAATATCTGGTGCTCTAGAGAGCTCTTTAGTACAGAAAAAGAAAGTGTGTCATGAAACAATTGTTTTAGGTGAAAAAGAATTTATTCTTCAGTCAGCTTTAAGTGTTTGGGTTCAATAATAAGGTAACTGTCTGAAATTTTATAGTCTGTGATATTATAGGAAGTCAGACTAGATGATCTAATGGATCTATCTGACCTTAAACTCTCTGATTCATGAATCTTCTGAACTTCAGCAACTCTGGAAAGCACATGGCTCTCTACTTGACAACCTTGACAGCCCACAGAAGAGAAGTGCACTTGGACTGGGAAGGGCTTGTAGGGCAAGATAAAAACAAGGCAAGGGGGAGGGCATAATTCATTTTGAAATAACTATGGTTTTTTATCTGGCGATCTGAAGGCATTTTCTAAAATTCTGACTGGTTTCTACTTTCTTATTCTAGGCAGAGGGGCCCTTCCAGAAACAGTTACTCCTGGTAGTTCATGTATTCTTTTATTTTACTGTAAGCTCCCATCTAGATGAGCTATGTTGCTCATTTGGCCAGCTTCTAGTGGTCTTTACTGGCTTTTTTTTGTTTGGGAAAAATCCAGAAAGATGTCACAAGACTTGATATCTGGAATGCAGAGACCATTAGTGAATTCTTTTATCATAGGCCATAGTAAAAGTTCGGAGTTCTCTTTTTCTGGTTATTGTCTTTTACAGTATTAAAATGGTAACTCACTTCAATCAGAAGTATAGCCACTACCCTTATCCAGTGCAGTACCAAAGTTATGGGCAGCCCATTGTATTAATCTTATTTACTTGCAGGAGCAGGTACCCCAACAGGGAACTCCTCTTGGAATTTGAAGAAAGCAAATATTCTTGTTAGGAGATTACAGACACTTGTATCACTTGTTCTAAATGAGAAACCATCAAAAACATAGTACCAGCTAGCCCCACCCAAGGATTAACATTTTGGCTTTGAACTGTGCCTTATGCTAAAGTTTGGCATTAAACTCCTCAAATCAAAGGAAGATTTTTTTTTTTTCATATTTCTTTTAATCAGTCATGTTTTAGGAAGTACAAAAGCTAGACAGCATTATACTGATGCTTCCACGTGAATTGACAAGTTTGAAATTTTTGTGTCAAGAGAGGAATGATTGGTATTAGGCAAATTTCTGTTAAGTTTGGGGGAAGAATCATGAGAAACAGATTATCTCATGTTTGTTTCTCACATACCTTTCTACCTTTCTTTTCTCACATACATTCACATTCTTCCTTTTTAAGCAATATATGAAAACACCTCTAGGTGTAAACAATTTTTAACATTGTGGCTTCCGGACATTGAGAGTGATGTCAGCAATGAGATGCATTTAAGAAATCTAGAAACAATCTTCTTACATCCTAAAAATGATACATCGCTGATGTTATGCAAATCACTACTTAAGTGCTTTTCTTCCAACAAAAAATTTCATCATGCCTATTTTAAGATTATTTTCAACAAGTCCTTCTCCTGTAAATCCTAACATTTGCTTGCCTTACTGGTAAAGGAATAGTAAGGCTTGAAGATACTCCTTCATTTTTTTGAGAAAAGCTTACAAATATCAAATATTAAGTAATGATTTCTGTTTCTTTTAGTTTTTATTTTTTAACAGATGTTAGAAACTCTTATCAAAGTAGTATGTTTTTCATAGAATCACAGAACAGTCCTGAGCTGGAAGAGATCTACCAGAATTATTGAAACCCTACTCCTGGCCCTGCACAGGACATCCCCAAGAGTCACAGCATGTGCCCAGGAGCACTGTCCAAACACTTCTTGAAGTCTATCAGCTGGTGCTGTGACCGCTTCCCTGGGGAGCCTGTTGTGCCCAAAGTGCCCAAAGACCCTTTGGGTGAAGGACCTAATTCCAGATATCTAACCTAAATACCCCCTAGCACAGCTTCATGATGTTTTGTTTCTTTTGTAGTGCTTGTAAGTGGTTGCTGTGATATGCCAGACTTTCTTTTTAACTTTACTTGGTAACTTTTTAGATAGAACAACTGTGTGTCTTCCATCAACTGCCCAGCTCTTGTACCTCCCTCAGGACACTCAAGCTCTCACTCAAGCTGCAATGAATGAACTTTATGTTTTGTTGCTTTTTATATGGAATGATTTTAAAACCCCATGAACATGCTTATTATTGTGCTTTTTCCTATCCTGATGGAAAGATCAACAAAGAGAAACAGTGTGGTGTCTCTCTTTAATTCAAAATTAATTGCAGTTTCTCCATTACTAGTTTTGCTTGCATTGGCTTGGTTTACCACGATCTTGAAGACCACATAGTTCTTAATGCAATTACGTTCATCACTGGCAGTTTTGTGGTCTGCTCTTTGGTGTTTGTGTAAGTTGTGTTAACACTGACTCTTGAACAAGATTGATTACCACAAAGACAACTTAAAAAAACCCCACCAAACTTAATGTTTTATTTTTAAAATAGCAGACATATCTGTTTGATGCAAACACTCAAATAGCATCCAGGGGATGGCAAGGTTTCTCCTTGAGGTATTCTGAGGTATTCAATAGGATGTTACCAGTACTGAGGCAGTGCTCTTGGTGTCTCTTCTAATTCTGAAATTAAAGTAAGGTGTTGCAGCTTTGGACACCCCTTTTGTAGCATCTTAGAGCTCCGTGACACCGTGTCAGGCAGTGCCCCACTGAACAACCTCCTCGGTGAGCCAGTCAGTGGGTTACAGCACAGCTTGTTCTGCTGCTGAGGAGATGTGTCTTGCAATTGCAGAGTGAGTGTCTGTCCTGTCACCTTCAGGAATGCAGTGAGAGGAGGGTCGCTGGCTGTCACTGACTTGTGTCTTGATTCGATGTAGATGTAGCAACCAGCAGATGTTGACATGTTTTGATTCTAGCTCTTGGCCCTCACTAAGTCTGAAGAAGCTGTAAACCTATTAAATGCCTTCATCTGGTCCATTCTGTCCACACGATCAAGCTAAAGTCAAGCTCCTTTTACTTTCTAGTTTTCTTTATATTTTTTTAGTTGTTTTGATTTGTTTCGTTTTATTTTTGGTTAGTTTTTGCCATATAGCAGGCAATGGTTCATCTTCATTTTGGATCAGTTAATGCTTGTGTTTGGACTTTGCATTCATATGGACTGTTTCACAGCTTGAATCTGGAGTTCCTTTCTCCTGCTGGGAAACAGGATATTGTGGCTAACTTAATGTGTGGGTTTGGGCAAAGGATCTTGGACAAGACCTAGGAGTTTAGGTGTGCTTTGGGACTTAGTTGGTGTGTAGACAGTTTTCCACCTCAAGTCTGAATTGTAATGAAGTTTACTCTGGCACTAAATAGCTTGCTTTCTAAAGCAAGACCCAACTGCAATCCAAACAAAAATTACTATTTTGAGTTCGAGTGTCTTCATGGTTGTGTAACATTTATTTCAGATGTGGAAACTTTTATTTAAGCACGGTTGGTTATACTTCAATATCATCTTTAGCTTAAGAATCTCAGATGTAGCTGAAGGCAGTAGTAAAAGTCCTATTACAGAGTAAGTCTGCAATCAGTGAGTAAGGTTCATCTGCCGTGGTTCAACAAGTTGAATACAACTGTGTTCAAAACCTGGGCAGTTCTTACTGGAGCTAGAGATGCATGCAGGATTATCTGAATTGCTGTGCATGTTTTTACCAAATTAACTTTTAGTATGTGGATCTTTGTAGGAACTCTAGATACAGCAGTGTAGGTTAATAAAAGAAGGGGGAAATGAAATATGAATTTTCAAGCTTCTTTCAGTGCGGTTTGCTGCTTCTAACTTGTGGTTTGTTTTGTTATTTTTTTCCTTTTAAAAAGCTAAAGGATGAAAAAATGTGCTTGGGAGGACTCCTTCCAAATACTCCTTCTTTTCTTTGCGTAGAAATATAATTGTCATTGCACCAAAGTAAGAAGGACACTTTTTGAGATTAGACCAGTGAATTTGTATCAGTTGCTTACAAAAAGTGATAAATACAATGTATAACTTGTGTGGGCAAATACTCCTATGAATTTTCTCTTCCTACAGCTGTTTTCGAAGCTGTGAAAAAAATGGTGCAACACTTCCATAACGTTAAATTTGAGAAATAATTGCACTTGGCAGTTTTTGTTTGCAGCAATGCACAAAAGGCTGAAGGGTTTTGTACAGTTCAAAGAGCACATTCCACAGTTCTAGCAGTTGTCGGCTGCCTGCAGGGATCATTTGAATTTTCAAGGAAAAAAAGCATCAGAGTAATGCCCAGACCATTTGGTTATATACTCTTAGCCCTCTCTCTTTAAATTTCACCTGTACGGAAAGTTACTGGAAATAAACCATATACAAATGTAGCACACCTCAATGTCAATTAGAAGATCTTCAATGTGTCAAATTTCATTGCTTCTTTCCTATTAATACTTACTAATGCAGAGATTAATATGAGAAGTAAAAAGTGAGGAACAGCATTGTTCAGGCACACGGGGATGGTGAGAGTGAAAAAACAGCAAAGGGAAATGCTTTTACTTGTTTGGATCCTGTAGTTATTTGTAAGGCTTATTGCATTAGCCAAACTGTAAATTGTACAAGACTCCTTTGCTGTAGGAGAACGTGGTTACAAAGGTAAACCCCTTGTCTGGTGTGTGAACCTGGAAAACTTGCCAGCTCCTCACATCACATTGCACTTTCCAGAAATGTGTTGACTGTCGCTGTGTGTCTGTCTAAAGCTTCTGCTTATCTAACAGGAGGTGATGTGACTATTTTTACGCTACATGCCCTAATAGGATTTTTAGTGAAGTATTCTATGGTCTTTCTCAGTTTTTTTTTGCTCTTGCTAGGGGTTTATTAGTTTTGGCTGTAGATTGTTGCATAGCTCCAAAACTCCGAAGTCCTTCTGTTTTCTATCATGTACAGAGACAATTTTGAAGCTAAGAAGCCTTGCTCTGAAGCATAGATAGTTTTTGTCCCTTCATTTGTGCTGGTTGGATGGTTTGCCTGAAATCTCTTTCTCCTCCCTCATTACAAAGTGTAGTGCCTTGAGCTGAAGTCCATGACCTGATGGCAACTTGGGTAGGGTGAAACACCTCAGGCTTGGAGGTGCCCTCCTGTCCATGTGCCTCACCAGAAGCTGCACAGCTCTTCAAGATTACTTAATTAGCACCACATCAGTTAGTTTTTTAATAGTTAAAATCCTTACATACTCGTTTTTGCTTTAAGAAATTAGGGTGTATCTTGTAAGCTTCTGCAGGATGCAGTCTATCCGTTTAGAAAATAGATTTGTTTTGCTTTCTGTACCTTAGGTACACAAAACCTTAGAAATATGTAATGTGAAATTGAATTATAAGACTATTTGTCTGGGCTTGCTAAAGGCAGTCAGAGTGCCACCATCACAGATTTGTATGGTGCCTCTGAACTTTGAAGCTGTCCCCTTATGCATATTTGCTTGCTTTCTAATCTCATGTTTCCACTTTCTCACATTTTCCCTCCACATCTCATTCCTCCTCAGTCCATTTTGTGCACAACTTACATTCACAGAAGCTGTTCTGGGCTGTACCTGCTGCAGAAGTTACTCTTTCGTTTCTTCCTTTTACATTGAATTTAAATCTCAGTATTTCTGAGGGTACAGCTACTCTGAGTTTCCTTCTTATAGAGCTATCATAGATATTTTGTTACATTCCTTTCTCTCAGCTGCAGTTCGGGTGTTTTAAAAATAAGACTCCAGACCATGTGTTTCTATTAATACTCATCTTGGGGACCCTCTCGAAATTTTGTCCTATTTTGTTTTGTGAAATTTTACACTGTTCCAGAGCATTTCCAGCATTGTATTGTGTTCAGCATCACTTTGATGCATCTTTCATTGCTTTTAATTAATGTAAAAGTTGTCATTTAGGAGTTTCTGTAAAGTCTTTCAGTAAACGCTGTATATTGAAGTTGTAAATGGTTAGAAGAACAGCAAATAAATGAGCAAAAACTTTCTAACTTGCTGTTTTCAAAAGTGACAGTATCATGATCTTGCAACATTGTGATATTGCATGCTAGTAAAATTTGTTTGGATTCATATATACATAAAATATATTGATTGAGAACTCTTCAGAAATTTAAAACCAGAATTATATGTAGCTGTAATTGGAAGGCTACTTGGTAAGATACAACATGCTCATTCCAGTGGCCTGGCTAGATGTGTATGAAAAACTAATTTCCTATCCTGTATCAGTTTTAAGTGCACAATCCTAGTATATGTAATCCAGAAGAATGGTTTGGTGTGTGTATCAATGCTTTATTTAGCTTATTTGCTGTATCAGTTGACAAAAGCAGGCTGAATTAAATTCCTGAAAAACCTTTTGCTTGTTGCACTGACTTTGCCTGTTGGCTTCCTGATCCAGGGCAATTCATCCTAAGGATATTATATAAAGTTACCCTGGTCATAAAAATAGAGTCGCTTCTTCAGGAAGAGTTCTGTCAGGACTAGACTTCACATATTGTTTCACTGTAAAGCACATCTCTTCCTGGGCTTTGTTTTATTTTGGGGTCCAAGCAATGGAGCATGTAAGATCAGCTATGTGAAGAATGAGAAGTAATGTCAGTATAGCTGATGAAGTCATTCATGTGCCATAGTTGAATTAATCTCCCCAGTCACCTGAAATGAAAAACACTTGTTCATTAGGCTTGTAAAAAAAATCTCCCAGGACACTGCAGCCCAAAATTACTGGATGTGTGCAAACAAAATTCTACGCTGGATTGCTGATTGCACTGTATGGGACATCTCTGTTTCCTCATGAGTTCATGTGATTAAATTGAATATTTTACAGCACTTTTCTTTCTGTCAGGGCTAAAGTTTTAAGCTCAAAGTAACTGTTTATGGACAAGTTGTCAACCAAATTGAAAGTTATGGTGTTGGGAATGTCATTTTGCAAAGCCTTCTGTCTAAGGAGAGATAAATGGGGCTGTACGTTTTAGAGCAAAAAACATTTGGAGGAGTCTCTGGTGGCACAGGTATTTGTTTATAGGTGTGATTTTCAGCTGGAGGATTCTTATTGTAGCTGTTATTTTTGGGTTTTATTAAAAATTATTTTTAATTGGTAATGTGGAATGGTTTCTTTATCCTCATTTTCATAACAGTAGGAAAAAATTGAATAAAGCTATGTATACAATGTCAAAATAAATCTTTAGGTAATAAGAGAGAAATGAGCAAAACTGGAAATTACTGCATTGAATAAACAAATATAAGCCTTATTTTAGTAGTGATTTTTGGAAAGTATCATTCATTCTTACCAATTACAAAGATAGAAAAAAATACAGCTGAGGAAATCCAGTGTGTTTTGTGTAAATAATTACTGTGCTCCAGTGTCCAGCCTTTCAGATTTCATCAGTTCAGTAAAACAAGGACAACTGATTGATCTTAGATCTTCAGATTTGAAAAGGAAATTTTATAATGAGTGGGAGCAGTTCTATTACCTGTCTAGTTTACAGAGTCCTATGGAATGCATAAACAAAAAGGTGCATTAATGATCAGTTTTCAGCACAGTAGGCAAGTAACAATGGGTGGTGCAAAATGGCCAGACATGCTGAGAGGGACCTTGGGCTGCTGGTGTGCATTCAAATTTTGCCTACTGAGTAATGACACATAGGTGTTTTTTTTGTTCTCTTCACATAAAATGTTTATTCAATATATATTTTAATGTCAAAAAAGAAGAAAGAGAAGGAAAAGAAAAAGATAAAAAAAGAAAATAAACAAGAAAGATTGTGGGTATTTTGTAGAATATTCCCACAAGCATTAGAACACACTTAAATAAAGTGATGTTATATGTTCAATTTGCATAGCTTTTGTGGTCTGGTTACTTCATGTAATGAAAAATATTGCAGAAACAGGAAAGGTCCAGCAAAGGCCACTGAAAATGACTGGAGGTATGGAAGTTATTTGATATGGGTAGGGATTAAAAAGATCAGTATTTTGTGCAGATGAAAGAAGAGGTAAGTGTATAAGAGGTAAGAGTATATAGAACATTAAATAGTTCAGAGGTAAATGGTATAAAAACCGATAAATACTATAGAGACCTAAAAGTTGATTCGATGTAGATGTAGCAACCAGCTAATTTGAAATATTTTATTTTGTCTAAGAAACTAGGGAGTGGGAGAAAGTCAAATAAATAAATAAATGAATAAAACAGGGATGGAATAAAATCTGTGCTTTGAAATGCAGACTGTGGTATGACTAAACTTTTTCAGGCTTTGAGATGTTGTTTAGAGAAAAAACTGAGTTACATAGAGTAAATATTGAAATGAATAGCTATTAATCCCCTAAGTTAGATGACAGAAATAATAATAATAATAATAAAAAACTGAATTTATCTAATATATAATGTTCAAGAAAGAGTGCTACTCTTAAATTCTTTGTTCTTCCTATATTCCCAGTTACATTTCTTCCATTTTTCCTTATCCTGTCATTTTTTACTGACAAAAAATATTTTCATTATAGCAAGAGCATCTTTATTAGAAGTTTTTAATGATATTGTAACATTAATAATAAATTAATTGTGGTTTATGAAGTCCAGACAATGCTTTGTTTGCTCTAGTTTTGTCTTACTGCATGCAATACACTGCTCCTGGCTGCAAAATAAGCAGCTGTAAACTTTTTTTAACCCTTCAGAAACTATTAATGATCTTCATAATGATATTAAAACCCTATATAGACAGGAAAATTCTTTGAATTTTAATACAATTACTAATAAAAAAGAAAAGGATTTGTTATTTTTAATAGGAATGCATTTTATCCTCAGCTTTGCACATGATGCATAAACAGCTGCTTAGGAAATACTTGGCATTGCATATCTTTGTATTTATTTTCATATAATTAAAATTACTAAACCTGGAAAGTTGTTAAATGATATTGTATATAACTGAAACAGACTTAAAATTTCCGTGAATCTTGTGTATGTATTTCATGAAGAGG
Source organism: Anthoscopus minutus (assembly GCA_013399455.1). NCBI lineage: Eukaryota > Metazoa > Chordata > Aves > Passeriformes > Paridae > Anthoscopus > Anthoscopus minutus. The sequence continues at coordinate 39,131 of VWYI01012831.1, read as the reverse complement.
TAAAAAAAAAGTTTTCTAACTTTCTTTCTTCCTAAAATTAATTTCTAACTTCTTCCCATTTTTTTGAGTCATTATATTAAAGTATTTTTCCTCTAGTAGTTGCTATTCCTTTCTCATAACTGGCTGTTTTTTCTTTATTCTGGCTTCTTAAATCCTTTTGCATCGCCTTTTGCCATTCTTTCTTTAATCTTTTTCCTTCTGTTTAATTTTTAAATCCTTTGCCCTTTATCTTTTTTCAGTCTTTTTAGCTGCTCTCTTCTCCTTTCCTCTCCTCTCCTTTGATTCTCTTTTAAACATTACTGCTTCTTAACATTGTGTTCTTTCATGGATTTTTCTTTCTTTTTGTTTTTTTGTCCTTTTAAAATTTTTCTAAAGTTGTTCTTTAGTATGCCATCATACAAAGAAAAAATGGATATAAATGCTCATAGAACTAGAAACAAATAAGCACAGAAAGCAGGAATGTTCAAGGAAAAGATGAAACATTTCTCTGTTTACTGAAAAGAAAAAACCCTATTTACTCTTTAGTGGGCATTGAAACATTTTTACCTGAGTGTTTTTTCCCTGATACCAAGTCCTGTGTTTCAAACCAAAGCAATTATCATTTCAGTATTTCATGGTACTGTGCTGCTAGATGGTTTTTTTGGTTTTTTTCTTTCTTCATCCTGACAGATGCCTTTCTTGCATAGGAGTCTTCACAAGCTCTGTCTTGTGCTTTACAATGCATCTTTGCATTGGAAGTTTTTTGAATGAGCAATTTAGTAAACAGCATATCTCTCTGTAGTCTTTAATGGACTTTTTAAAAAATTGATTATATTAGAGTAAATAAAGATTAAATAGTTGAATACAAGCGTTCATTTCAGTCAGGTTAGAAGAATAAGGTAGACACACTTCAGAGTAACCAGCAAAAATGTAATTAAGTTATTTATTCTGTAGTTAGTTAGTAGTTACTTAATAACTTATACATTTTTAAGGAAGCTTTTCATTTGGTGTACAGACCAATAGTCTTCCCCAGGCCTGTTACAATTTTTTTAAAATGTTTAATTTTTAATTTACTCTCAACTACCTGTAACATGACTGGAGAATGAAGCCTGTATGCAGAAATATTATGAGAATCTGGGGAAATTAAGTACTGCAGAATATACTACATGGCAGTTTAAATACATTTTTGCTATATTGTCCTATGCAAGTTTTTGTACAGATTAGTAAATGAAAGTGGCATTGTCAGGATTATATAAGTGTCTGAATAATATTGTTGTGTTGAACGGGAGAAATTTGTCAAAGAGAAGGTTTAACTATTGCATCTATTTCTCTCTTGTGTCCTGAATTTGTGTGCCTGTGAGCCACTCAGTAGATCTGCAAGTAGCTGGGCAATGGAAATAAATTTAAATATTGGTGTAAAAGAAATTTGGATTTCACCATAAGTTTGTAAAAGCCACTGAGAACAAACAAACAACTCTATGTCACAGAAAGGTCTTTGCAAGTTCATCTGAAGGTTTTCTCTATCTGTAATAAATACTGCCAATCAGAAAATAAAATATTCCAAAAAGAAGATCGTGAGTTTCAGATAAAAACCCAGGCAAAATGGAAATGTTAAACTTTCAGTACCCTTGCACTGAAAGGGCAGCTGAAAAGCCCATGGTGGGGTAGCTGTCTGTGGCATCAGAGCCCATGTGCTTTCCCTGATGACTGACCTGTCTGTAGGGTATCACCCTCTGGCACTGGGGGTGTTTCTGACGCTGGGCAAGCGCTGCCACAGCAGCAGGGCTCTTGGTGTGTGGTGGGGCAGTGTCTGTGTGCATGGGGCTCTGCTGCCAGCAGAGAACTCTGCTGTCAGTCTGTCTGTCTGGCAGTGGTGCTTGTGTCCTTGGACACGAGGTTATCATCCAGGCTAAATGACATTTGACTCAAATTCACTGGTAGGTGCATTGAACCGAGGGTGACTGGTGTTGCTATGAAAGTATTTACATCCCTGAGATGGTGTCATCCTAGCTGATTTTAAAACCTCACGTGAAGTAATGAAGAAGGAGGCAGAGATGATAAAGGTTTGCCATGAAAGCTCTTGAAATTTTTGATTACTTTTAGGTATTTTTCCTCTCTGGATTGTGACTGCTACAATCATTTTTCCAGTTGTTGAGAACATGACAGAATCTACAAAGATGTTGTGGCAGACATTGCAGTTGTTGCTTCCTCTTCAGTGGAAAATAATTAAAACTTATTTTAGAGGAATAGAGTGTTTCTTGCTGACTTTTTACCCAGAATTTTTTATCTTGAGAATGGTGAACTCATCTCAAATAATCTGAGAAAGAGTGAAAATCTTTATATAATAGGTCACTAAGCAACTAAACACATTTTTGTTTTGCCTTACACCTGTTATCGATAGTATTTTTAAGAAAATGGGAATCATGGTGACTATAAGCAAAATGTTTTTATGATCAAAATTTCAGTTACAAATGATTTTAAAAGGAGTCAGTACTGCCTGGTTATACGTACTAACTAGCAGATTGAGACATTCTCTATCACCAACATTCAGACACTTGAAAAAGATTATGTGCAGGCAAGAGAGAAGAGCCTGCCTTTCCACAGCACTAGATGTGTGAGCACACAGAAGTGTCTGCCCCAAGCTGTGTGCAAATGGGGGCTGCCCCTCTTTTCTCTGGAGCTTTGGTTCCACCAGCCTGACAGAGTCAATAGTCAGTGCTGCTTATTTTACATTTCTAGCCCGAGTAAGGAAAGCAAATCACCATAAAAACTTCACTGCACAAAAGAGAAAGCCATCAAAATCCCCAGCATTTAACTATTTATTTTCTTTTGAGCTGTGCATCAGAAGTTTACTTGAAGATAGTTTTCCTGTGTAATATTCTACCCTATGTGAAGAAAACATTTCCTAGCTGCTAAGAAAATGGGTTTCAGTATAACTGCAGATGAGAATGGAGACTGAATGGTCACATTTAAACCAATACCCTTTGGGAATAGAGGAGGAAATGGTTCCTATCAGGTCTGGAGTCAGGTGTGGAGGGAGAGGAGCATTGAGGAAAGGAGTGTGCTCTGAGTATGCTCTTCTCTGTTAGGAAATGCCCCTGTTTATATATTTTTGTCTGATACTGTATGTGCTTAAGTAAAAAGTACACTGCTTGCTGAATCAAAATATGTCTGAAACCTGTAGTCCACCTATGAAATTGGACACTGCATTTCATATTGTAAGATGTTGAGGAAGGGTGGTCTTTTATATAAATTTGTACTATGAAGATGCCAGGCATTTATGATAGAAGATCTTAGGTTTTGGAAACTTTTTTGTATTTTTCCACAGGGGCACAGAACTTGCACTTAATTTCACAGGCTCCATATAAATAATACTCCATAAAGTGCCAATTGGTTTGCTGCTGCAAATCTTTTAGTGAATTTTCATGTGCTGACATTACTCAAGTTATTTATTAGTACTGATTATTGGTGAGAAAAAGAAAATGTTTCCTGTCTCTAACCAGCTGAACAGATACATATTTTTCTGAAGTGAGTTGTTTCTCAGTTGAGCAATAGTCTGTTCGGATTTAATGAGTTTATTCTTGTTTCCAGACCTGGAGGTTGATGCAAAATCTTTTCACAGATTTCAAGCACAACAGGTTTTTTTTTTCCTCCAAGCAACACTGTAGAACTAAGTCTTAAAGAATTTAATTTCCCATTCTGAAACTATTTTTAATTGAAAGAAAACCAAGGGATGATTAAAAATTGTAGGTTTATTGGAGATTTGAGTTCTTTCACTGGAGTCTTATATATGTAAATGCAGTTGTACATGTTTGTCAGCATGTAGCATGCAGCTTTAATACCCACAATATTTCTCACTGTGCTCTAAGGTATTCTGAGAACAGCAAAGAATCAAGAATGATGTTGTGTTATACAAATGAAAAAAATTCAGAGAATACTGGGACATGCTTGTCTTTGGGACAAAGGCCAAACTTTACATGGATCCCTTCTAGTTTTATTCTGTTCTACTGAAAAAAAACCAACTTTACTCAGAATTCTGCATGAAAACTAGTTTTTAAAATGTGTTTGATCAGATGCTATAATAAATTGGTTCAAATGATCATACACTGCTTTTAATCATGGAAATTGAGATATATTTTGGCTAGGCATTGACACCATAATTTCAGGACTCACAGACCACCATGACAGAGCTAAGTGACAGGGTGAATATTTTACTTTGGTAGTACGCTCTAGTGTTTATTAATATCCTTTTACTGCATTTGATTTTTTCTCACACTCTTCAGTATGGTAAACATATGTAATTCACTTCTCTGCATGACTAGCATTTTTATCTTGTAGCATTAAATCCTGTCATTGCTTTTTCAAAACCACTTAGAAAATATTAAGTAATCATGAGGGTTTTTGTTAATTGCATGGGCTTTAATTTGTCACTTTAAGTGTTCTAATTATTTCTTCGTGAGCTTATCAGCAAACTCTTAAATAGGACCTCACTGCAAATTAGGCCCTTGGGCCAGGTTATTTATTTTGACCCGAACTTCAATTGAATATTATGATTAAAAATAAGTGCAGAATAAATACACTTTAATAATGGTCTTTAAAACTCGAAAAATTAAAATCTAAGCAAAATGTAAGAGAAACTATCACATATTGTTATAATAATGAAGTTCTGCCTCGTCTTCTTAAAGCTATGAATGCTACAGCTATACAGTAATGTGAATATTGAAAACAGTTCTTCTCCAGCACTTCTGGACAAGTTTATGCTAAGTATGGCATATGAAACTGTTTGAAACTGAGTGACCTTACTTCAAACTTACATGCAGGGACCAAGAACAGTTTGTCTACAGTTGAGTTTGTACAATAGAAGTATTGTAGAGGTGGAGGAGAATTGAAAGCAGTTATAAAATATTTCTCTTCATAGTGGGGCTTGGCAGGTCTTTCTCCCTTCAGCATACCTGGATGAATTTGGATTACCCAGCAACTCACCTTCTATTCTTACCAAAAATAATCTCTATAAAATATATTATTGGCATCAGAGATTGCTTAGATGGGAAGAGCTTCCAATTTTTAATACTTACAACATGCTGTAAATATGACAAAAACAATGTGTTATAACCGATAGAAAATGGATTTAGTAATGATCACTGGCTTCACTCAACAAGCCAACAAGACAGACATAAGACAGTATCCTGTTAGTGCCACCTCACTGCAGCCTTGAATTGAAGGAATGAAACAGGGATCTGAAACAAGACTAATCCACTGAAGAAATACAGAGTAGGGAACAACTATCTGGATAGCAGCTCCTTAGAAAAAGGTCTTAGGATTGTGGGTGTTCCCAACCAAAGATGTGAAGCTGATATGTGATACAATTGTAAGAAGTGCAAGTATTGGAAAATTAAGTACGGTATAGAAGACGTATGAAACTGCTCAGGTTTAATGTATTCAGTTCTGGACATTTCAGAGAAGATGGGGATGAAGTGCACAGATGAGAGTCTGTGTAAAAGCAATGGCAGTTATAAAAAGTTTAGAAAAATAGATAGCTTAAAGAAGAGGATAATGATAGAGGCAAGATAAATCTTCAAAAGGCATCAGAAAGATGCTGCAGTGTTGTTCACCTTGCTCCAGGTGGCTAAAAGCAGAAATGGTGGATCTAAATTACAGTGAAATAGATTAAACTAAGACATAGTGTATACATTGGAGTGGGAGAATAGCAGAACACTGGAATAGCTGCTCTGGTGAGACTGTGAGCCCTCCATAACTATAAGCTTTGAAGAACTCCCTGGCACAGGCTGCTGATTCTGTTCTGGAATAGCACAAGGGAACTGTAGGACTTTCTGCAGTCCCTTTTGGTCCCATGGTGCTCTGCTAGTAATGGTGAGGTGTTCCTGCCCACCTTGGGGTGGTCCACTGGTCAGCCTCTTCTGTGCATGGCATGTCTTAAACCTTTCAATGGTGGCAGCCTGGCTTCTCAATTAGAAGTTCCTCCATAAGAAGTAACAAAAATGGTACAAAGCCCAGTGACAGACTTCATCCACCTACTGTGAATCCTTCTGTACTGAGCACTTTAATAAACCAAGTGCTATCTAGGGTAATAACTGCTGGGATAATTTCCATATCTTAGTGTTTGATGGATCAATCACATTGTGCAAGGACTTGCTTCCTGAGACAAGACTAAAACGAATTCCCTTGAACTAGTCTGGAAGGGTGTTAAACATTGAGGAACCTAGCTGTACAGTGTGAGTAGCAGAAAATCCAGCTTTTCCTATCATTTGGTCCCAAAAGCAGATGAGATAAAAAGCAGCTTTGGGACACATTCATGGCTTAAGGAATCACCATCAGCAATATTACTTGTACTATCCTCTGGTTATGGCAGTGAATCTAGAGTCAGTAATTCAGTTGAGTAGCAAGTGGGAGAACTCCAAACTCCAACATGAGATTCTGCTTTATGCAAATTTCATCATAAAAGACAATAAAAACAGGAGGAGCAGAAACAATCTTGTACTGCCTTCATTGTCATGGTTATACTGATGACTTGTAAATATGTCTTCCCACCAGTGTTGTTGCTCCTTCCATCTAGTCTCATGTCCCAGGCTGGATCTCTAACATGATGTCTTTTAATTAGCTGATCATTCCAAAACAGAACGATGTCTGCTTCTCTCCTATCACAAATGACAAGAACATTATCCTTCTTGTCACTAAGATTCCGTGACTCAGGGTTATTTTTTACTCTTACTTTCCTCATGCTTCATGCATCCTGACCTGAATAAAAATATTTTTATTTTTGATATTTTTCAGATCTATTTTTTTCCTTTGATCCTTCTGGCAAATTTCTTATTCAAACCTTCTTGCCTCTGTCCTAGCTGTCACAATTTTGTTCTTTCTTATTTTTTTGTTCATTTGCAAATCAAATGTTGCCTCCCTTAAAGCAGATTATAGTCACAGAATTCTTTCTTTCAGTCTCCATGTGTTTTCATATCCCTTCCTGTTTTATATTCTCAAGGCCTCTTGCCTCAAATTTAAGATACTCACTTAAGCTTTACATGTGTGCTTTCTAAATGTGCTGAGCAGTCCAGCAATAGATTGAGAGGGGGTGGAAAACGTCGGTGGAACCAAATGAAGTGTAAGTGCTACACAGATTATTTTTGAGAAAGTTTGTTTGTTAGGTCCAAAATCTTAGGAAATGTATCTCTGAACTTTGTCTTTTGTGTGTGTTTTTTGGTATCATCAAGTATTATGTCATACCTGTTCATTCCACTTGCACTTGTAGGTGCCTCCTTCTACTTCCAGACTTGTCTACCTGTTTGAAGACAGTTTCTCTCACAGCTGTATTTTGTCTTCTATAGCTGTGCACCCATGGGAGAACCTCTTGAGCTCATCAGAAAAGCCTGTGCTACATTTGCTTATGCATCCTTTTTATAAGCCCACTTCTGCCTTCTTGCATACATCAATCCAGATTTTCCACAGACAGAATTTGCTTTTATTCTTTATTTTGCTGTAGCAATTCTGTAGTGGTTTGTCATTATATAATACATTGACTTAGGCACAAACTATTCTTTAAAGCATCTGAAAAACATCCTACAGTAGTGAGTCTGAAGTCCACAGAACTGAAATGAATTCATTTTTCTAGCTTGTAGTTGCCTTTTCTGCATTCTGAGTCCTTGTTCTTCCATTCTAGCTTCCATTAAGGCATGAATTTTTCCGTTGAAAGGTAAAACATACAGCCTGCCTGTGAGGCCACTATTAATTCCACACTATCTCTCTTTTATAGTGCAGCTGGCACCCTACCCTCAGGAGAGCAAGCTCATCACTTCTACCACATGCTTGTTCTCTACCAGTTCAGGCAGCAGGAATCCTAAGTTAGCTATCAAATATTGGTCTTGCCCGTGGCAGCACAGAGCATTCGACAATGCCTCTGGGCCAGCTGAAAATAATTTTTAGCACAGTTGGAGTGAAACTACAGAGGTGTAACAAAGACGAGTCCCGAGGACGGTGATATTCAGTATTCTCTCCAGCAATAAACAAAGATTTGCAAAATCAGAAAAATAAAATAAAAATGGTATGGATTTAATGCAGCTTTTGAAAATACCGTGTCCTATCCTGAGTGTGAGAAGTAAAAAAATTACCTGTGGCCATAGATGAAATTATATTTCTGACTTTTCAGACATCTTATGTGCTTCCAACACCTAATTGTCAACTTCACTTATTTTTATTTTAGTAATATTTTTCATACATTTCTACATGTTCTTATCATAGGACTTCTATATTCTTCATTTGCTTTCTGCAAACATGCACAAGGATTTCCAGTCAGGTGTTAAGTTAAAAGACAAAATAATTAGCCATTACCAGGTACTTTGAGGCATCCCTTTTGAGGCTGAATCTTCCTAGTAATTATAGATTATTCTGTTATTTGTATGATGATAATTTGCATTTGCTTTAACCATTTGGGAGATGCTGCAAAAGAGGCATAGTCAGAAGATTTCCTGACTATGCCTCTTTGTCCTTAAAACACATAATGCTGTCCAACAGCAATATGTCTGTCTGTGCTTATATCTACCTTTACTGCACTTTCCTATCCTTAGGTTAGATAGAAGTACTTAAATGGTTCCTTTACCTTCTCAGAATAATTCCAAATATTTTCAAATTTCAGATTTTTAACTTTATAGAGTTTTGTTCAACTGCGTGTGTGTCATAGGCAGTTCTCCTCCAATTTTTTGTAACTGACAATAACTTGCTCTCTGCTTTTGAAGAATTTTGAAGAGTGGGAAAGCTGCCTTCTCTTTAGTATTACTCTGCTGCCATGCAACATTTTCAACTTTCCTGTCATCCTATTACCATAATAATTGGCACTGTTTTCTGTATGTTGTCTAGAGAATTATTCCACAAAAAGGGAGAGTCTGTCTCTCATTAGGTCCCGAGCTGCTGGGTAACTCTATCATGCTGATTGTATTGAATCCAGCAGCAATAGACAATGGCACTATGTTTTTCATAAGATTATAGTATAGGGCTTTGTGGTACAGAAGGCTTTTGGTACTGTGGGTGAGTTGAACATCCTCTCTTTTCCTACAACTTCTGTCTTGTCCTTGGCTGAGTTGGTGTTATTGAGGTCCAGAATCTGTCCTGACAAGACAGGACAGATCCGGTCTATCCCTCACTTTGTTGGATCGTGTTTCTCAGCACAAAATACTGTACTGTGCACCCAGTGAAGACCTAGCCCTTGCAGCTCATGGCTGTCCTGTGGTGCTCCATCATTTTTCTGAGGAGACAGAGACATCTGCAGGGTTTATGGGCATTGGGACCCTTGTTTTTTCCCTTTTGAACTGTCTGGAGCCAGGGAGGTAATGCAGGCATGGGCTGAAGTGGAAAGGAGAGGAAAAAGGGCTGGAGGCAGAGGGGCAAAAGGAGCCATTAGCATGGTGCTGGCTTGGGCAAGGCCACTGAAGGCAATGCAGAGCAGTGCTTGGGACAATTACAGGGCAGTATCAGGCTGGTTTTGCCCTTCAGTGTTCTGTAGTGTGTAAGCATGTAATCTAAATGAATGCATTTGGATAAATTTAGGGTCAAGATACTTCCCTCTAACTAGTGTATTGCCTATTGCTAACATCTGTCTGGTACAAATGGAAATACAATCTGCTTAATTTCATGGAGGTTGTCACATGTTCATGAACTGAGAAGAGCTTTTGGACATTTGCTGATTCTAAATTTGACTGTGGTCAGAGGTTAAATGTTGAGAATTCTATCATGTGTTCGCCCATCTGGTTCTCAGTTATTTTTGTGTCAAGGCAATATGTGGCAATAACATATTATTATTGTTTGATAATAGTTTTAAACTATTTTGTCAAAATGACTATTAAATGTATTTTTCTCTATCTGGAAAGTGTGCTTTGCTCACATGAAGAGCTGTCTTTCTCTAAAAATTACGGATTTGGTACATTTTATAAAGTAACCCACTCTTGACTATATACATGTTTTGTTTCAGTGACATTCAGTATGCATTTTGAAGCTCAGGAAATGTTCTTCCTTATCCATGTAGCTTAAAATCTACCAGCTGGGTGCTCTTGGATTTCAGTCCTGGCAGTTATTCCTTTTTTTGCCTTAGTCATTTGGTGGCTGTGCTGCTGTGTTCTTGCAACATTCTTCAAAGCAATAAAGTTCTTCTGAAGAATTAAGAAGCAGAGTGTCCCAGGACTCCATTTTATATATGTGCACATATATTGGAAGGAACTTTTGTTAAGTTACTTAAATTTAAAACACTAACTATAAGCAATTTCTGTACCGTGCACTCTCAAGCATGTCAATAAAGATCTCATGGATGTTTATCTGAAATTTTTTTATAATTTCTAGAATTTTTGCAGTCTTATTTTTAGAAATTGTGACTTTTGTCTAGCTTCTTCTTTTTTGAAATATTATTTTTGATGAATTTATATTTTTGTATTAATTTTTACCTGCACACTAGATAAGTCATTCCTGCAGTCATCACTTGTTAGTCTCTTATGCTGACTTTGTACAAAAACATGAAATGTGCCTGAAGTCGTTATTGTTGTAAGAAGCTTATTGATTAAAAAAAAAAATCCAGCCAAGAGTCTGTGAGACAGTAAATAGATTTGGATGTTTATATGAAAACAAAAATTTGAAATTTCTTATTCAAAATATATTGCATACAATAAATAGATTTACTGTCATCCTGGGAAGATTTTTTCATATAGTGTTATAGGCATGCTCAGCAATGAGAAAACCTTTTGAGCTGTTCTTGTAACAAAGAATATATAGGGAGCTAAGTAAAACAGCTGTGATACAGACTCACAGTGGCATTGCAGGATTAAGAACTTTAGACTGAAGTTCAGTCCCTTCTGAAATTGTGTGTGAGACAATTGTTTGTGTGCTTGAAACTGGAAGGTTTTATTTATTTATTTATTTATTTAGCTTTCTTTTCTTTTCTGCTTTTCATACAGAAAATAAAAAAAGGCCCTTTGGACTTGAAGCAAAGACCCCAAGCAGCATTCTGATTTGCCTCACTCAAAGTCCCTACTGTATTTATTTTCCTGAAGCTTTTTTCTTTCCTTTCTTTTTTTTAATAAACACTTATAAAACTATATTGCTTGAAGTCACTATCCAGCCAAAATACCTGTGAAACGCTTACCTGCCTTGAGTACCTGTGTTCCCTTGCTCCTCTGTTCATTTCTTCCCAGTGTTTTTATTGTAGTGTTATACTTGCCCTTCCTACAATCTTTTTTATATTTCTAGAAACACATTGTCTTGAAGGATTGGATCAACTTTGTTTATTATGCAATTATGTGGAGACTCATTATGAGGCAGTTGCTGACTTGCGTGCTAATCTCCATGTGGAATACTACAACTCTTGCCATCAGGAAGTCACACTGAAAGAGTAATGAAATAACTTATTTAGGACTCCTGTCAGTCTTGATACTGTGTGAATTGGCTACTGATAGCTGAAAAAAGTAGATGTGGTTGAAAAGGAGATCAGATTAAAGGCAGTGATAAGTGGAGTGTGAGACAGTCTCTGTCTGCCATATAGGTGTAGTTAAAGGTGAATATATGGGCAGATGAGTTAGCACCTCCTGGGGTTGAAGGTTTATAGATGCATAGCTTTAAAACAGGGGAACTGTTATAGGGCCAGGAAAGATTTAATCCTGAGAAAGCCATCAGGCAGGGAGAAGCTGTTCTGGACTGGAAAACTTTAGATTGCTCTTCCACAAATATTGCCTGATTAACTACAAGCATCTAAGACCAAACATTGCACCAGTGTTTTGAGGTGGGAGTATAATTAGATGTGGATGCATGCCCACAGTGTAGATGGTTTTATCAGTTTTGGGTTTTTTTGCACAGCGTTTTTTCTGGAAATCATAGAATCATAGAGTGATTTGTATCTGTATCATCTGTAATATTAGGGAGTAATTACCACTACCTGTTTTATTCTGTTTTTCATGTCTTAAAATATGACCTCCTAGTAATATCTCAAAATAAATACCACCAAAAAGTCTGTTTAGTCTTAAATTTTAAATTTTTTTTCTTTTTAAAGAAAATTTAATTTTTTTTTCTTTTTTAGCTTTTAGTTTTTTCTCTATGTATTGATACACTTGAAAATACTTTTACATCATTAGTCTTTCTCTTTAGCTCTGTTTTCCCCAAAAAAATCTTACTACCTTTTCCATCCTCACTTTTCTTGCTTCTTTTTGGAGAGAAACTATCATTTCAATGAGAAATGATCTGTGCCATCAGTCAGTTTTCACTTGTCTGTTTTTCTGTCTTCAGTAAACTCAACTACTTTTTTTGGTATTTTTTTTAATTCCTGCAGTATCTTTTTTGCCATATTTCCCCAGGCCTCTGATTTGATCAGTCTTCAAGATCCCTTAAAATAATGATATATAAGTTTGCCATAGAACATGTACTCCTTTACTCTGAAGAGCAGCTCTATTGACAATAGGCCCTGCTACCCTTGAGTGTATTTTCTGGGCTACCTCTTTGAATATCTTGTTTCCCTGTAAGGCTTCAAAAGTAAATTTAAATACCTGAAATTCAATTTGAAGTTTTTACAGGTTATTGCAGGTTATACCTTTCCTCTCGCTGTTATTAGCTGTATGTGTTCTCTATATAACAATTTTAAATTAAATAGCTTGGATTTAAAGAAAATCCCAATCGAAGATACTTCAGCACACCTGTATGTTTTGTATTTAAAAGTGATTTAAAAATGTCCATACTCTAAGAAGACTATCAAACAAATTGCCTTTCTGACATAAAGTTTTATGTCAGTGCATGCAGCGTGCCACCGTGAAGTTACACTGAGTGTGATCAGAAGTGATTAATATGTTGAGGAAAGCAGACATTTTTGAAGGGTTGTATAAAGCTGTAAATATTTTGTTTTGTTCTTTACCAGATACTATTTGAAAAGCTGCCATCTGCGTTTTTAACGTGTTTGGTTAGAGTCTAACGGTATGTCACGTCCTGATTAATTGAAGCAGCTTCGTCAGGATGTGTTACAGGTATGTAAAGATTAAGACTGGAGATATAACCAAATATTCTGCAGGAGGCATTTTCAGTCAGATACTGTTTTGAGCTGACGAAGCATTACTGCTTACCCAAACACATTTTGTTTTGTACCAGATAGGAGTTTTTAATGCAAATGAAAAACACATTTTAACTGCTTTGATGCTAGATACCAGAACATCTGTTTAATTAGCTGAGTTATCAGATGTGTGTGGAAGAGCTGTATTTTTAATATTTCTGATTTATGGGGGTGTTTGACAGGGAGAACATAGATACTAAGGGAGATGCTGGAACATTGCAACAGTGTGTCAATGCATGACTACTAAATAAAATCAGCAGACTAGGAAGGTGGGTGTGACTGCTGGGCATACTGTGCACAAGCACAGTCAGTGTAAATTCTACTTTTTCATCCTTTTTTCTGCCCTGCCTTTGCCACTTCTTGGAAAGTCTTGATAGAGTCTTCACTAGAATAAAATTTGCTGTGCTTTACCATGTGCAGTTCTGGGGTGCATCTATGAGCAGCATTGCTGATGATGTGTTGAGATGGCCTAGCAGAGAATAAAACAGAAGTTCATACCATCAGAGATAATAAGCAGATGGTTTTCTGTGCTGGAAGCAGTAAACACATTGCTTGTTAGGTGAAGATCATTTTCTGTGGTTTTTTTTTTTTTTAATAAAGATGCCACAGGACAGAAACATAAAGATCAAGAGTCTCATATTAGCGGAGATGTGAAGGAAGTATTTTATTGCCTTCACAACTTTTTAAAAGAAAACACAGCTTCAGTAGTTTTCATTACCAAATGTCTATTTACAAGGAAAAATACTGTATTTCATAGCCTTATTCTGGATGTCTACTACCAGCAGTCTGGTATACTTAAAATCTGTCAGTAGTCCCTGGAGAGAGATGGGATCCTTCAGCAAGCTCTTCAGACAGCTGTAGGGTTCTGTGGTCAGTCTCTTCAATCTCTCTAGGAATATCTTTTCCTTTCCCTTCTCTGACTGTTTAGAAGCTCTTGTTGCTCAATGTCATTTGACATAAATTGGTGTGAAATGGTTCCAGATACATTGCAGGGGCATGAAGATGAGAGTGACAGGGATTCAACACAAGATTACCAGAGCCTCTAGTGCAGCTTCTAGTCAGACAAAATTTTAAACTGGGCTGATGATCCTAGTCCATGCTGATCAATATTTGTGAATATACCTGGTCCTTTGAATATTTTGGAAAAAATTGGAAAACAGCTTTCATATTGTGATTTCAGTGTTATTTTAGCCTGACTGTTGCTTGAGAATGAACACTTGACATTTTTTGTAAACTTGGCCAACAAAATGTTTGTTTTATTTCCATTTTTGAGGCAGGAGTTTTCCATAAAATTTATAGAAATTCTCACTGGCTATACTTTGAAGACAGCAGGAAACAATGTGTAGAGCTAAACCTCTATCCCCCATGCCTCAGGCATTGAGACCATATTGTATTTTTATCAGATACTGGATCTTACTTAAATGTAAGAATTTCAGATGTGTCAACATATAATTTCTATTTAAATTTTGTTTTGATCACAAAAAAGGATAGCCCATATGTCCGTAAATATTATTCTGAGCGATACCTTGGCAGTGTTGAAGAGTGAAACTAATTTTTACTGGAAAAAGAGGCTCTCTATACTAAGAGTCTAAAGAATTTTCCAGGTTTTAGTTGCAGGTTAGGTTTTTTGTTTTGGTTTTTTTTTTCCTTTATCATAATTAGTATTCTTAGTGCATAAATGGGCACCAAATCTAATACCCTGCTGAGACAGAACCCTTGTGTCTTATGTATTTTGGCCTTTGGTAGTACTTGTGCTGCTTATTACATTTACAGAGCAAGTGTAATGTAATTCCCACTATTTGAGTAGCACTAGTGAATAATAGAATTATTCTGGAATCTGACTTTTCAGTGTAATTTACATAAGTTTTGAATTGCTATCAAATTTTTGACATATTGATAAATAGGGTTAATATTTATGAACTATGGATATATAATTATGGCAAGTGGAAGACTTTAGTTCAGCTCTCATTATTGAAATATGTAGAATGATAAATAATGTTAGAGCACCAGAATTCTGAAAAAAAGCTTTAAAAAGCTTTAAAACAAAAATTTGTTTTTCATTTCATGTCAATAAGAGATCTTGGTGTGAGGTCCAACATAATTCTCCAAGCAGAACTACTTTCCAGGTGATAGCAGCATTAACTGCCTTGCTTCCAACACATTTCTGTATTTTTTTCTTCACTACAGTGCTCCAGTATGGTTTATTGCCCTTTTCCTAACTGCTCTCTATATTGTGCAGACTGTATCTCAGTATTTATACAATATCCCTTCTATTTTCATATCCTGCATGCTCATACTGTACAATAAGGAGATAATTGAACTCATGTTGCACCATGTTTTATGTGCAGCTTTTTCTAAATGCTTTGTGTGCCTCTTCTGTTGAGATAAGTCTCAATTTTCTTCCTCCCTAATGACTACATTGAGGATTTGCTAAGAGTGCAGTGACAATGCACGTGAAAGAGCTCTCAGTAACTGACTGATGACACTTCAGCAGCTAATTGCTCATATAATTTTCATACACCTGTTTTGCTTAGTACATAACTTTGGAAATCTACATGGTGAGTGAAGCCTTGCCAAAATGTGTGAGATATATTCTAAACCCCACAAACATAATTGGAATTTCTAAGGATCTGCTCTGAATTATTCCTTTTTCTTCCACTGAAAACTCTACCAATAGTAGATATTACTGACAGAATATGTTTGTGGAATTTCTTAAGTTTTTACATTATTTTGTTTCATTTGTCATTCTGAATGGTAGTTTTTGCTTTCAGTAAAAATGACAGATGGAATTGCTTTCTAAAAAATCATCTGATTATTGTGAAATTCTTCAGGATTAAGAACTATGTTGAGTTCAGTTTTTGAAAGGAATCTAAGAGCCGCTGGGGTAGGTAACTTCATGAGAGAAGAAATGAAAGGACAAGGCAAAAAATAGTCACCCTAGTGACTTTCATAGCCCATGCAGAGTGATAGTCCCAGAAATAAAGCACATCACAAAAAAAGATAAAGAGGGAACCTTAGAGCTAGTGTAATTAAAGTTGCTGCTTGAAGCTTAGTGATTTGGAAAATCTGAGGTTTGATGCCTATACTAATGATGCATCAAAATGCCTAAACAAATGTTGTATGAAACAGTAATACAAAATGGTTTTTGAGCAAAGCAACTCTAAGGATTCTACCAATTTCTGTATCTATTTATCATGTAATTGCCAGGAATTCATCTGGTCTTAGAACCTGAATGTTCTGTTGGTTCCTTCCATGTCAGTCCTCTCCTGCCTCCATCACAGTAGCTTGCAGATTTTGAAGTTGCTTATTTTACTCCCTAGGTACAGGCAGAACAGTAGGTGCCCTGTAAGAGGTGATGTGGACAGATAGAGACAATGCTAATGGTAGTAACTTGAAACCTGTAATTCTTTCCAAATCATTCCAAATCTGAGCTCTTTCAAAAACTGAAAGGAGTTTATTCTGGCACAAAAACTGTGAAGGAAGAAAACTGAAGTTAGGGAAGCGTCCAATCAATATGATTTTCAGTAGTGCTATTTTGAGTGCCAAATTCTTAAGGAGTTCTATGTCCAGATGAGGAGGCTGTTTTGTAGTGGAAATATGTTCACATTACTGTGTTTATGGAAGCTCATGTGAGACTTAGACTGTAGCAGAGATTTAAGTGAGCTAAAACAATGAGGTATGCTTGTGTCTCTCTCCCCTGTCACTTCCCTTCTGCCTCTCAGCGTTGTCCCCTCTGCTCCTTCCTTCCCTTTTTTGCCAGCATAGAAAGACCACATTGGGACAAGAATGTCAGAAGTCCATTTGACATTTCTAGATAGTCTAATCTAATACATTATTTTGCAACATCCCAAGTAAAATTACTGAATTCCATCAAATTCTTGAGTATCTCAATACTCTCTGTAGTGAAAAACGAAGGCTGCTGTCTTGCCAGTGAATTCACTACAAGAGTTAGTGGGTCTTTCCCTTGCTTATGTGCTGCAGTTGTATTTCCTGCCAGGAAAATATGTAGTGCTTTCCTTCTTGTCGACTATTTTTTCTAAGAGACATATGACTGACTGTATGTAGCAAAGTCTTTTCACAGATGTAATTCCTTATTTTGTGTTGCCCTCTTCATTGAGGACTCAGAATAAAGAAAAGTTTCAATAGGTTTAGTAGAACATGTAGTATACTTTAATAATGCATATTTTCCCTTTTCAATATGGAATGGAGCACAATTAATGAAAAAATAAAGGATCTTTGGATATGAAACTTGTTATGAAACAATGTTGTATTGTTTGTCCTCATTCTAATTGTATTACATTATCTGTCTTTTCTGTGTATGTGCTAATATTTAGAATAAATTTGTCAGCTTTTCTGTATTGGTCACAGAACTTAGTATGGAAAGGTTCTTTTAATCCATTAAGGTATTTTTTACTACCAGAATTATAGTAGTAAATTTTCTTGTAATTCCTTTAAAAGAAGTTTAAAGTCATAGCTGCATTTAATTTACATAACTCTATTTATATTGCCAGAAGTTCTGTGGGAGTTCACATGAACCTGTGAGGAAGAAGTATATCCTGAACCTTGACACTGATTTCTCTGAAGTCAAGAACAGTCATAATTGGAATTACATTGTAATTTTTAGATTGATAAATGTTACTTAACTTCAAAGTATGTTAAATTTTATGCTAGATTCCTTTCAAATATGGATTTAGGAAATTCTGGTGTGATTCCAGTTTTTAATGTGAAGGCATTGGTTTTCCCATAGCTTCCTCTGGTCTTCATATGGGGCATACATATTTTTTGTGCATATGGCTAAATGTTACTTCTTAATGACTTTGAGATTGTATGAGTAAAACTAAGAAGGATTTATCCAGCAGTTATATTCAGCTTAATCTGATCATGTTAAAAATAAGTATGCCTGCTTCTTGAGAAGTCTCAGTTTTACAGAGTTAAAACTTAATATAACGCATTACTTTTTAAATGTTCTCACTGATCCCATTATTCTTTCTGTGCATTTTACAAATAGGATGTGATGTTTTGAGTATGCTTCAGGCTTCAGTAGTTTGTATAATGTTCTATTTTCTGCAGCAAAAGCATGTCAAGGTGATCTCTGTGGGTGGTTAATATTTTCTGGAGTTTATTCTTCAACCATGAAAATATGCAAAACTGAAGAGCTTGGTGGTATGTCATATATTTAGGTATAATATATATATATATAAATGCATATATATTTCAATTTTATCATCATTAGAAATAACAGAAAAAACCCACAAGTGTAGTTGCAAATACTGTTTGTTCATGGATGAATGCAGCATTTGTCACTCATGACTTGTGTCTGTGGTAATGCTGGTGAGCAGTTCTTGCAATAGCTTAAATTGTAGGGTAAGAGTGTTGCATAAATGGAGTATTTTAAAACATAATGCTCAGGATCATAGGAAGTCATAGAATATGGGGGAAATGTAAAAATTACAGAATGTTTGCATTTTAGCAGAAATACTCTTGATTTGTTTGACAGGCTTTAGTTGTTCTTTTCTGTATTTTCAAAAATAAGTACTTTTATAAACAATTATAGATTGCAACAGTAACAACTCTATAAAATAAATGCATAAATATAACAGTATTTCAGTAGGGAAAGATTATTATGTCTGATTGTTGAAGAAGTGAAACAGGCAAAAGTTGAATGTAAGTACTGCTCAGTATGCTTTTAGTATTGTAGTAACAAGAAAAGTTGGAAGGGAAATTGTCAAATATATCCATATAAATAAAATGCACTTGATTTATAAAAAAGGGATATTGAAAATGCTACTGAGGCTTTGAATAAATGCATACTTTTTTTTCTTTCAAGACTAAAGCAAGCATATAAGAAAATTAACTAAGAAATAATGACGTGCATTCTGATTTCTGGCTGATACCATGTTTTATCATTGCTTCTGTCTTTCTGTTTCGTTTCCTTTAGCTTCTGTCACTGGGAAATTGTGTTTCTGCTGTTTGTATTGCATATAGGAAAAGTGGGTCTTCAGTTTTAAATGGGAACTCTCTCAGATATGCCTTACTAAAGTTATCTTCTCTGGTACAATGTAATTGTACAAAATGTATCTGCAGCAGAGATATTTTCATATTTCCTTTGCCATTTAGGGAGTTTGATTTACCTCATTAAAGGCTTCAAAAAACCACACTTGGAATGACTCCAAACTCAGTCTTGGTTGTTGATGAGAAATCGGCTCTTTTGGAGCTTGAGCAATGTATAGGATCTGTGATTCACTTTAGTGTACACCTCAGGGCATCGAAAGAATACCACTGATGTTCTCCAGCAAGAAGCAAGGCAAAGCAAAACAAGATCTTTACTTTGCCAAAAGAGTAAATTGGGCTCTGAGATAGCTGCAAATACATCAAAACCAGAGACTATATCTATGTTCAGCTTTCTGATGCTTATCTTTGAGAACACAACTACTGCTACATCTACTGTTAAGATACATCTTGTATCTTAAAAGAGGTTAATATTCATTGTTCTTTTCACATTCCTTCTTCATAGGAAGAATGGGAAATTTGCTGTAATCCTACCTACCCAGTAGTTGTAGTGATACACTTCTAGGAAGCGTTGGGTGAGGTGTTGTAGTCTTGTGCTGTTAATCCCATAATGACAGTAGTAGTCCTGGTTCCTTACACATATTTACCTTTCATAGAATCATAGCTCTTACTGCTGCTCCTTGGTCTGGAGTGGGGAAAA
Organism: Anthoscopus minutus; assembly: GCA_013399455.1. Taxonomy (NCBI): domain Eukaryota; kingdom Metazoa; phylum Chordata; class Aves; order Passeriformes; family Paridae; genus Anthoscopus; species Anthoscopus minutus. The sequence continues at coordinate 19,365 of VWYI01012831.1, read as the reverse complement.
GTTGTCATAAGAACATAGAGAATGCTACAGGAGTCCACAAAATAAATATCTTTGTGTAAAACAGCAAAAGATGTTGATGTTACAGAAAATGTTGCAGTCAGGCTGGGTTCTTAAGGTGAAGCCAGGTGATGTATGCCTGGCGGGAGGCAGCAGCCACTTGGCTCACCATGTTTCACATGGTTAGTGATCTTTCTCTGTTCTCTTGTTACTGACGTTTATAAATATATTTTTAAAAAAGAAGCAGTTTTGCTTTCATTAGGAATATGATCATACCAACAAATTTGAGTTGCATCTGGTGTGCTGGTGTTGTCATGTTTTGTTAGCTATGTTGGCTGTTTCATTTTTGTGTGAAGATTGCAGATACCTGCAGATACTGAGAGGAGCCCCATCCTGCCCTCTCTGAGAGTGGTGAATCTCTACTGCTCCCCCAATCCCATCTGTGTGTCCTGGAGGCAAAGATTTCATTGAAGACTCAAATCTGAATTCCTGTTTATGGTTATGCACTGCCCAGAAGGCACTTGTAGATTTTACTCTGGTGTAAAACATGTATTCAAATTTCTAATTACATCAGATTAGTTATTTCTCTTTGTATTACAGCAACTGTATTATTTCTTCTAACTTACAGTAAATTGTTTGTCACATCATCATATATCTTTTAGTTGCCTCCTGTTCAGAGAGACTAGACATTGTTCCATAATATATCTGATGATAGATATTTCAATGAACAGCAAAATATTTCTGTCATGGACAGCATGATGGCGGCTGCAGATTTTTAAAGTATATTATTTGATTGCTTTTCTAATTGGAGAATTGCAATGGCAGTTAGAAATGGAAGACATTATGAGTCATAACAGCAAAACTTACCTCGGAAATTGCTGTATGCAAACACTTCTGACTTTTGTCAGGGTTTGTAAAATTTGGGTGCCTAAACAATTTGGGTGCATAAACATACTTTAGAATTCAGTAAATGTGATACACACTGCAGTTACTGATCTGTAAATGGCAGTGAGTAGTCCATTAGCTGTATTTGCCATGCAGAGTTTTTATGTCATTTGCAGCTGGTGGGTATTTTCATTCCATCTAAGCAATGATAATAAAGTAGAGTGGAGAAATATGAAAGCAGTAAAAAATATGTATTCCACTTGGATGAAATTTTTTTAAGGAAGGATGTTAAAAAATTGTTTATACCTGACAACTGTGGAAATTTTGGAATTGATAGCTTAGCTGTTAAATTAAACAGCAGACTGCACTTTCTCTTCCACCAAAATTAGTCAAACAATTCAAGTGAACTGTTGCTTTGTTATTTTCTTCACATATAACATAGAGGTGTAGAACACTAAACTTAAACTTGTGTTGTAATTAACACTTAATACCAACCAAAATCCCTCAATGTTACATTCTGGTGAATGTAATATTCAGAAAGAGAAGAAGCAGAATTAGCCTTTGGAATTTGATCAGAGTTTATTGACTTCAGCAATGAAAGAGATGAAAATTTCTTGCAAATATATATCGATATGTTTCACTGTGTGTCAGTGAACTCTGTTTCAATACTTGTCTGACACATGAAAAAATAAAGTTGGAATTATCAGAGAAAATTGTATGTTTGCTTTTCAATTAGTATTAATTAGTAATAGCATGTACTTTATATTATTTTGTTAGGCTAAAGTTCTAATAAATCATATGGAGAGTTTGGCAGCAGGAAAGTGGTTTATAAATTCATTCTAAAAGTAAGTGGATGAAATGCAAAAAGAGCAAGGGTAAGTATGAAATTCTTTGGCTAAACATTAGAAAAGCTTCCAAATGTAAGGATTTCCTTGAACAGATTTACATATTGCTATAATTGCCCACTGCTGAAACCATGCAAAACTAACGTAAAACCAGTAGCTTTATACTTGACAGGGTGGGCTTTATTATGTGTCTTGGAAATCTGAGATAACCTGAGAAGTCATCTGTCAGATATGACACAGGAGACCTGCACTCTTCTGAAGTGACAGCTGGAGACCAGATGGGATTACCTTGGACACTCCGTGGACAACTCAGTAGAGCCTGGCGTGTCTGAGGAGTTACCAAGAGGAGAGATATTTTTATTCTTTGCAGTATTAGACTCTTACAAAGTACTTTGAATAAATGAGGGGCCAGATATTGTTTGTTTGTCTCAGGCAAAGGGTTTTATTGCAATCAGGGAGTCCATGGAATGCTGAGTCAGGGAAGGTGAAAGGATCTCAGTTTTATATTCATTTCTCCTTATAACATATCTACTGAAAACTGTGCAATCAACGTGGATTCATGGATATAACAACGTTGAATGAATTCCAGCTGTGGAATCCATAAATAAAGGAATTTCAGAAGTGCTCAGTCCTGGTTTAAAATCTGTTCTACTGAAATAAATGGGAATTTTGCTCTTGAAGGGTAGCCTATTTACATCAGTCCTGAGCTACCCTGACGTTTTATTCTATGTAGTCACATTTATGAAGGGACCTCTTACAATATAGTGTTTAATGGTAACATCACATGAAATTAAATTTATTTTTTGTATTTCACTGAAAAATTTCAATTGCTTGAAATCAAGGACAGTTTAAATTTCCCACAGGCAATACACAAGACAAGGCCTTTCTAAGACTGCTGGCAGGCAGTTTTCAAAAGGGTCTTTTTTGAAATACAGTTCAGGGCAGCAGGATCATTTTTAAATAAATGCTTCTTGACATCAGTAATCCATGACTTTAATCTCTTTTATTTTACATTTGACACCAACATATTGGTGCTTGTTTTTCCACTGTTTATTCTTTCCTTTTTCCCTTTAATTTTTTTGTCTTCTTCTCCTTCATCTGTCTTTTGTTAATTTTTCCTCTCTTCTGCTTTCATTACTTAACTCTTCAGCTGCTTTTGTTTATCCTGTTAATCTATGCACAAGACTCAGGAAAAGGGGCAGGTGGAAAAGCTAGTGCTGAGTAACATCTGAAGTGCATCTGCTGTGGTGTGACAGATCATCTGAGGCCATTAAATATCAGCTTACTTGATCTTTTTAATTTACTGTAATTATAAGTTTTTCCTCGAGCTTATGTGGTTACATGTGCACCCAGAGCTCTCCCAATGTAGTTAAAATTTACAACCCACAACATCCAGAAGTGACACACTTGTCTGCCAGTTCTTTTACTTGTTCTTTTCTTTTTTTCCCCTTCTACCAGCACATATCCTGGATTTCACAGCTTGTCCTCTTGCTTTTGGCACTTGACTTCTCTTACCATTTATCATGTTTTCCTTTCAGTTTGAATAGACATGTTTCCCATTTCATTTGTTATATTTGCTTGTGGAACAAGAAAAGTCTGTTTCTTTTGCTAAAAGGGCTGATTGAATGTATCAATTGCTGTTTGTTGCAATGAGATTAAGATAAATTCTTTGTAACATAGTCTTTTTTGAAGAAAAGGTTTAGCAGTTGTGGCAGTATTTGTATTCCTTACAGAAACAAGCCATGAGCATGTAATTTCTGACCTTCAATTTAGAAGTTTTAAAAATCTTTTTTCTTGGTTTACTGTTATGTACATTGCAGTAATGTAGGAAAGACTTCTGAAGCATGTTCTATTGTGGACCATATACATGTTAGTGGAAAATTTTACATTAAATTGCTGCTTTCTTAATTTCACAGTTTTAGGGCTATCAGTTTCAAGAATAAACGCAGTAAGTTTTCACAATGTTATAGTACATGAACATCCTTCAAAGTAATAGCAGTATGTCCAGTGTTGTGATTCTGTGGGGTCAGTAGGTCAGTGTTGGGGCCTGGCTATGGCAGTTGCTGGCTTGCTTCTCTCCTCAACAGGACAGGAGGGAGAAAACAGGATGACAAAAAGTTCATGGGTTATGATTAGGACATAGGAAATTGCTTACTTTTACAGGCAAAACAGGTCTGACCTGGGGAAAAAAATGATCCAATTTATTTCCAATTAAAATACATTTTGGTAGTGAGAAATACTGAAAGCATCTTTCATCAGGCAGCACCAGCTCACCTTCCCCCTCACTGACCTTCACTGGTGTTCTCAAGCTGTTTCTCACACGTTACCCCCACCAATCCTCTGCCTGTGTGGTGATTTTTCCCTTTCCTAAACCTCTTCTATCTGTGGCACCATTCTGCAGTGGGTGGCTTGGAGTGGCTGGAAGCAGCCATGTCTCTGACAGAAATATCCACAGGATACCATAAAGTCAATTGTCATAAATTAAAATTTGTTGGCTGTGCATTAGCCAAAACAATTGACATTCCTGGCAAAAGTAATCACATGGTACCTTTTCGAGTCTTTTCTGCCAGGACTCTCTTACCATGTGCCTTTCATTCATCCCTCCTTAAAAGAATATATATGTTAACATTTTGGAAAGCAAAACTACATGATTTAGCTTATCAATATTTTACTGTATTTATTTTATATTGAGTTTGTGTGCCTGAAGCTGTTTGTAAGAGGGCCATTTTATTAATGTGAAATTGATAGATAGAAGAAAGTCACAAGATAAGCAGAAAAACAATAAATGCCCAAGATAATTTACTGCTTTTAAAAGGCAAAAGCTATCTACATTCCCATTATGTTTTGATTTGTGTGTGTCAGATAGATGTTTTATGTTTCATGAGCAACATGTACATCATACAGTGCAGGAGGTTGTTACGAGAATTTTGTCATTTATTATGAAAGTTAATGCAGAAATGAGAACTAGTATAAATGTCTAAATTAACCTGAACCATTAATTTGTTAGAAAACTGATGGGTTTTTCAGTCTGTTAAAGGAATTGAACTCATTTATAGACCCTTCATAGAATTTTAGAATGGTTTGGGTTGGAAGGGACCTTGAAGATCCTCCAGTTCCAGCCCCCTGCCAATGACAGGGACACCAATTACTAGACCAAGTTGCTTAAGTACCATCAAACCTGGCTTTGAATATTTGCTGGGACAGAGCAGCCACAAAGTCTCTGGGCAGCCTGATCCAGTGTCTCACCCCTCTTGCAGTTAAGAATTCCTTCCATTTATATAATATAAGTCTATCTTGTTTCAGTTTCAAGCCATTGCCTCTTGACCTATCACTTTATACCCTTGTAAAAAGTCCCTCTTCAACTTTGCTTCTTTATGAACAAACACACTTTATTATCTTAGGAAAATGAAATATTTGATCCCTCTTTCTCTGGATTTTACTATTTGATTTAAATCACTAGGGTAAGGTGTTTTGCTTCTTTAACAGTATTATCCAAAAGATAATAAAAAAATAATTGTAGAAGATACCTATGTATTTAGTGTGGCATCATCTACAGAATCCTACTGAATGTGAAGAGTTATATATATTATATTCTGCAGGTATGTGAGACAGTTTCCAAAAGTTTCAGGCAACATTTGGATCCTGCATACATTGTATTTTAAGAAACTGAATTCAAATTTCTTAGAATGATAGAATAATGTTTGGAATAGATATTTAAGATTGTCCAGTCCAGCTGCCATCTGGCACTACCACTGTAACCCCTTAACCACTGAACCACATCACCCAGTTCTAGACCCAAATGTCTCTCCAGGTACAATGGGTCAAGCACCTCCCTGGGCAACTTATTCCAATGCCTGACCATCCTAACACTGCCTGAAAGGAGGCTGTGGCCAGGGGGATTCAGCCTCTTTTCCTAGGCAACCAGCAACAGGGCTAGAGGAAACTGCCTCAAGCTGCACCAGGGGAGTTTCAGGTTGAACATCAGGAGGAATTTTTTCACGGAATGGGTGTCCAAGATTTGTAATGAGCTGTCTAGGGAAGTAATGGAGTCACCATCCCTGGAGGTGGTCAGGAAATGACTGGACATAGTGCTATGGTTTCGTTGGCATGATGGTTTAGCTGGCATAATAGTATATGGACAAAAGTTGGACTTGGTGATCTTGGAGATCTTTATTAATCTTAATAATGATTCTATGGTAAACAATTATTCTGTGATATCTTTCCAGGAAATACTGCAAACTGTCATTTATTCTTGTTCCTAATATTCTCTCTTTTAAATTTTTAGCTTCCATTTTTTTTTTAATGATTTCTGGAAATACATGACTTACACATGCATTACATTTGTCCATGTTCTCAGTGATTTCTCAAAAAACAGAGATAATCCAAAGAGTGTCTTCCATTTTCCTACTGGAATGTTGACTCCTAAACAACATGTCATTTATATTGACATACACATAAACTTTATTGCAGCCTGTAGGAAGTTGCCTAGTGTGTACTCCATGTGTACTGATCTGTAGCTTTCTGGACCTTCTCTAGATTTTTTAGGATTGATTTCATATTTGCTATCATCCTTTGATTTTAAGACAATTTGAAGCAGGCATTTTTCTATTGTAAGTTCAGGTGTTTCATACTCAAGACCCTTTAAAGTTTTTGATGGGATACATTCCAGTCTAATAATCTGTTAGATTTTTGTCTTTTTTTCTCATGTTCTCTAATGGCACTTCAGTTTAAGACAGATCTTCTCATGTATTTCTCTGAGGAGGATGTCTGGCTTAGTAACTTCTCCAGTCTCCTCTGGTGTGAATAAAGCCCCAGCTTTTAAGTGGCCCATTTTCTGCCAGCCTCATCAGAAGTCCCTAGGTGGCTGGCTGTGGGAGGCTCCTCACTAAGCCTGGTTCTGACCTCAGCTGTGGCCTGTCTCCACTGAGGTGGCTTCTGTGCTGTGGGCTAGGGCTGCCCCCAGCTACCCCTTGGACTGCTCTTCTCCTGGCCAAGGTCCTGCCCTGACCATGGACAGCCCCCAAAACTTCTGGCCTCCAGCCTGTAGTGAGCTGCTGGTCCCTGCAGCCCTCTCAGCCTGGACTGTGTTTTATGTATAAGCCTCCCAAAGATTACAATTCTTTCTGTTTTCCTTACTTGGGCACAACTTGAAGCTTTTACAAGGATGCCTTTAACTTTCTAATAGCATCCTTCATCCCATTTGTTCATGACAGTTCCCTTCTCTGGATTTTCTCAGTCTTTTTTAATGGGTTGTATGCATTTCCTTTGAGCTTACAAAAGGTGTCTTTAATCAGTGTCTGTGCCACCTGTAAAAATATGACTTTTGTAGATGATTCTTTTTTCTTCCTTGTAACAAGCTTACCCATTTTTATTCAGTGACCCTCTTTGAAATGATGTAGTTTTTTTGGCTTTTGTTGGCCCTTCAAGGGCACAGATTCCAATCTACATCAAAGCAGTTATTGACTGTGGCTAGAAATTTAGTTTGAGTCATACCCTGATGTGCCATGTGTTTATGCAAGACAGGCAGAAATATCCAACAGCCGCAATAATTATCTGCCATACTGAAAGGGAGTCTTTGGGTTGTTTAGCATGAATGGACTGTTAACTGCCAGATGGATCTGGTAACCATGAGCAAACATTCTCTAATGAATGGGAAAAAAACAAAAAGGAATCCTTGAGCTTGCTCAGTAATCTGAAGTGGTCCATATCAACATACAGCACAGCTGAAGACTTGCTGTGCATGCAGGGAGGACTGGCCTTTGTGTAAGAATTTTCCCTCCACAAACCGATGTAGCTCTGAATAAGAAATCAAGAAGCGATGATGGAGATGTGTGATCAGCATGCACTGGAGAGACCTATCACTCAAGTTACCAAGCAGAGTCTCTGAATAAGAAATCAAGGACATAATCCTGTTCTACTTCTGTTCTTCTTTTCAAGACACAATTAATGAAGTCACTTCAAATTTTTGGTTTAGGACTGGGACCTCTGTGAGGATTCAGTCATCTTATGGGCATTTAGTTTGTGACAGTTACCTGTAACTAACTGTGGTGGTCATAGCAGTACTGAACCAACCTCCTAAGCAATGTAAGCAGTTCTTGAGGTGCCCAGACTGAGGCTGTGGAAGCCCCAAGAAAGCTCTGTGCTGATGAGGGAGTTACCTGCTGTTCAGCCAAAGCAGAGAACACATGCTTGGAGATGCTGCAGTCAGTTAATGGAGATGACAGCAATTGGTGGGACAATTTCCTATCTTTATTTTTGTGGTGACATTTTTGTCAGGAGATTGAGGCTGAGCAGGTGATTATCTTGGAACATCTTTTTGTTTGCTTTTTTTTTTGTATTTGGTGTTCCCCCCCCCCCCCCCAGTTTGGCTTATTTTTTGGTCTGTTTTCTTTTGTTCTTTAGCTCAAGGAGTGCATATGTCTTAGGTTTTCTGTTCTGTGTTGTTTGTAGGTGTGGACTTCACACAATTTGGTGTTTCTTTTTCTCCCTGAAAGTTGTGCTATTCTTTAATTTTCTATGTTTTGTTGTTTATTTTGTTGAGTTTTCAATATATTTATTGAGATGAGATTCTTGTTGCTGGGAAAGAAACGGGGAGCTAGAGTTACACATGCAGATCCAGGATGATGGTATCATTGAAATAAATTGCCAAGTGGCAGAACAACTGGAAAGTTGGGATTTAGTGATGGACGCATGCAAGCTCTGCAAAGACTCAGGCAGAAAAGGGGTGTGGGCGTTGCCCTTTATGTGAAGGAGCATTTGGAAGGCACAGCACTCATGTGTTTTGATTCAATATAAGGGAAAAGATTTTCAGTAGTGGGGTAATTATGCAACAGAAACATTTGCCTAGGGAAACTAGGTTGTGGAGTCATGTTTTTTGAGAGTTTTATAGGGTCCTCTAATACCCTAATGTACTAAGTGACCCAGTCTAAATTCAGATGCTTTATGCCAGTTGCTACTTGATAGCCAGTCTAAGAGTGGGAGAGTCTGTGATGTGGTGCATCGTGGCAGAAGGGTTGGGTGCATTTTGATTTTATGTGTTACTAGGTTATAAATCTATACATATGTCTCCCTACAGGAACAAACTAGATATGTTAGACAACTCAGGATGATCACCATATATGTGCACTTACGAGATACTACTTTCTAAAGTTGTTCTACATTCTCATCTGAGAGTATTTCCAAATCCCTTCTAATCACATCGTGGGAGAAAAAAGGAGAAACACATCATAATTCTGGAAGTAATTCACAGAACTGCAGTGCCTTTGTGTTAGTGGTATTGTAGAACAAACTATTTAGGAATAGTTAATTGCTTTCATTTTTTGTTTATATTCTTCTCCCCTAATTAGTGTAGATTGTTGCAGTTTATTATAATAAGAAAATTCAACAAGAAAGTGTTTTTTCTCTGAGTTGTCTTAGAATAAATTATATGTTTTCAGAAGAAAGACATGCCTGAGGATAAAGTAAGGTATGGTATCTGTGCACACTAGATAGAAATCTGATATTAGTGTCGTGCATACTTGTAAGATTAGTGTCAACACAGGTTATCTATCATAAAAGGGTGAGACAAGCAAGTTAGACCTGCCTCAGGGAGAGTTTAGTCTGTATATCCAGCTATTCAGACAACATTGCATACAAGTTTTAGAAGAAAAGACTGAGGGATGACATTTCCATCACTCCAGGCTTCCCATTCATTGGTCCATTTTCTCCATGTTTTGGTAGGTACAGGTAATCGGTGTCCTGTGAATTTTTAGGACAAGTAAGACAAATGGAACAACATCTCTCCCCAGCCCCTCTTCCCCAAGAGGAGTTCTATGTAAACTGTGCATCAGTTGCTCAGTGGATGGAACATACCGGAAGTAGATGATGCATTTAGTCCATGTGGACACTTTTTTGTCACCAGGCAATTCCCAAGGCATTTATTATTAAATTTTTAATGATTTCCTTTGTAAATTTTTTTATTATCCTTGGCTTACTTCTTTGCACAGTTACGTGTTTTATGGATTAATGGAGTATGGGTGCTTTGCATAGGAAATTTCATGTTGTAATAATTAAAGAATAATTTTTGTGGTATAGGATATAATGTGAAGCTTTATGAGTATGTAGCATTGAAAAATTTGGAAAATAAGTGGTTGGGGAAGCTTGACAGCTCAACAATCATGTAGGAATTGAGTATTTTCTCCATGCCACATGAAAGAATATTTGATTCTCCCACCACCGCAGAACTTCTATTTGGACCCACTGATAGTGTAATTCAGCATTAATTTGTGTAAGTAGTAATGTAAAATAGTATTTAAAAATTAGCTGATGAGATCTTGGTAGTATGAAGGCTTTTTCATTGGGTCATTTAACTTTGAACAGATTATAAACGTAACTACTAATTCATTTTGCATGTTCTTGTTAATTGTACTGGCATTCAATAGTTCTCATCTGGTTATGAGCTTCTGAGTATTTTTCTATTAAACAAATGTAAATTCCTGGAATCAGACAGAAGGAAGTGTTTCTTTACTATTGCAGTTCTGCAATTGATATCATATTCTTCAAAAAGAATTTTTCTAGTGTAATGTGTTGAAGTAGTTTAAATACAATGAAAAGTACATAGTCTGTCCGTTAGGTAAATTTACACTTTTTCATACGTTAGATAGATATACATTATAGATTGTATGTGAGTGATGTATTTTCAGATAAATTTCAGGGCATCCCATTGACAGTGCAATTTAAGACTTGCTCAGAAGTCTTATTAATTAAGAGGTTTTTTTTAATTGTGTGAGTCCTATATGATGGAGAGTTGGAAGCTATAGATACCAGTACATGTTTGTGTCTTTAAAATGCTAGACAGTCTCTTTAGCAAGTCATTTTTGGTTTAGTGAAACCAGTGGTGACTTTGGCTGTATCTATCTGTCTCAAAACGAGCATGCCTGCTAATAACAAGAGATAGCCCTCAAGCAGCTTCTAAAATTTTCTGGCATGCTTTGCTGAGAAGTGCTTCATTAGAATATTTTATACAAACACCCACTTCCAGCAGCAGTGCAGTTTGAACCATTTTTACAATAAAAGAAATCTGAACAAGCAGGTCTTACCTGAAGTAGTGACACATCATGGCAACTTGATCTATCAAATACGAGAACTGCTCGAGTGCTGTAGTGCACTTTGGTGAGGTTATTTGCATTTCAAAAAATACCAAAGACCACCAATAAGGAAGGAGAAAGAATAAAAGCATGTAGTCTCAAATCAAAATACTGTCTTTGAGGCAGCATTCAAACATATAACAGGTAAACTTATCCTAATGATTTGTGATCTAAATGTGGAATAAGCGAAGAAGTGATTGCAGCAAGTAAATGCATGAGTAACAGAAATAGCTTGCAGTATATGGGCATTGTATTTATTTAAGTCAAGTTTCTAAATCTTCATCCAGTCAATGAATTTGTATTTCATTTTGAATTAAATATTCTAGGGATTTCTGACACAGCTATGACAATGAACACTCTGTCAGGATGCTTTTAAAGCTTTGGTTAGCAAGGCCTGTGAATTTGTAAATTTTTAAGGTTCAGATGGAATTCAGATGGAGTTGTTAAATATTGAAGAGTGGAAACTTATCTCTGTAAGTGCTGTCAGTAGGGAATAGGTAAACAATTAAAGCTTTACCTGCTGGGGCCCAAGGGATGGACTCTGCTAGCTCAGGTGGAAGGTAGAGAAATGTTGGTGCTAAACTGGAATAACTGGAATGATTCAGATCCAGGTTATAGCATGCTAACAAAAATCAAAACAAATTAATATTTATAACAAAAGTAATATTTTTTAGGATTCAGCTGCCTTTGTCAGGTAAACCACACTGAAATAGAGCATAAATGAAACAGAAGTCAATAGATAAGATTCTAAAGATGAAAATTTGTACCGTTACAAAGAGAATTAGTATGTAAGACCTGCTATCTGTCTGTGACATATCTGTCACACCTACTTTATGCCAGCCTCCCCACTTTAAATATTTCTTATTGATTTCTAAAGAAAAATAAATTTAAAAATCGAGAAGATTTTATACCAAAGATAAAATTATAATCATTGAGATTAATGATTGTGGTTATTTTCATATTAAGACTAATTACCAAAAAATACTGTAATGAACAATTTCTTCTGAAACAGCTATATCTCAACAAAATGGGTCATGTTTTGATATAAGATTTCATATATAATAACTGTCATTGTCCTGGCTTTATTTCTGAGGTGAAGCAATATGTGATGTTCAATATGCTCCAAGCTAAGAAAACTGATGATTTGAAAGTATTTTGGTGTAACAGAGTATAGGAAAAAAGAGAAATACCGAATATCCACATTTGAGGCTTATGTATTATCTGTCAACAAGATGTACTGTTGAAGAAATAACTGTAATGTGTATTTCTGTCTAGAGTTCAGGTGCACAAGAAACTTCAAAGAGAGAGGCATAGCTATTTAGAGGCAAACCTGCAACCTTTTAATGGGAAATAGGTCAGTGAGATGAATGCTTTTCGCTCAGTTGGTTGGACATTTACATTGTGGATCCAGGGTGACCACATGACCATCAAGCAAAGTTTCATTGACACATATTTTACTTTCTGAAAACTTTTAAGAATTGCCACCCACCTTCACCTCCTCGTATTTGCCTTAGGATCCTTACCTGTTTTTAACATTTTCTTCTCTTTTTTGCTTTGTATTATGCTCATAAGATATCCTTCTCATTTCCCACTGCTGTCCTACTGTGCGGGGGTTTCATGTAGTGTTTATTTCTCCAGCCTGTCATTCTTTGCTCTCCCTTCTTCACTTGCTCTACTACAGAGGCTGCCAGGTAGCTTTCAGTTTTCTAGGAACTTCGACCTTCCCAGCAGGTTTTGTTACACTCTACAAACAAAGGAAGAAGTTAGAACTGCAGCTCTTTTAAATGTCCAAACATCTCGTAACAAAGTGTGTATTAATAATGCCAGTTGGAACACAGATTTTTTTTCTTAAACTGTGGGAAAGCAGTCTTTTCTTTATAAAATTCTACATTCATTTTCCTCTTCAGCCTGTTTCTGTCTGACCTTGTCAGCAAGAGAGAATTGCCAAGAGGCACCATCGAGAGGCTGGTAGTATCTACTTCAGAGACAGCAGAGTTTCAGGCATTAAGTCTGTGCCTATATTAGTAAATTTAAAAATGCCTGGAAATATTTCCATATCTCTGCCACAGTTAATGTGTTTGCAAGCTAACATTTTTCTAGAAAACTGCCAGATATTTATTTGACCACCTCCATTAGACAATTTTTATGGAACCCCTGTTTTGAAGCATATGTGACTGTGCCACATGGATGTAGGATTATGCTACATCCTACATAGATGGAGGATTGTCTCTGCCAGTTGATTTCAGGAAAGAGAAATATGCTCAGGAATAGATATTATCTAAGTATTCTAAAGACCTGCATGTTCTTTATTTCTTCTGCCTTGTCCAACCTTCTGTCTTCATTGCAGTCTTCGAGTCTCAGCTTCAAAGCTGTTTTTTTTATTTTTGCTTGTCCTTTTGTCCTTTCTAACATACATATAGATTTAAATTTTATTGGCATGCTGTCTCCCAGCTTTTGTACCCTCCTTTAGATGACCCTGTGAACTTACTGGTTGTGATATTGTGTGCAGTTCTCTGAAACAAACTACTTCAGGGAAGCCTTCCTTTTGTTTGCCCTTGAGTACTATAATAATAAAAATAGAATAAAAATACAAGACTAGAATTTGAGTGGTGCCTTAGTTGTCACTCTACTGCAAGGAAGAAACTTGGTGAACAATTATATTTCTTTGTGGACTACATTTGAGCTTGCTACTTGTTGAGAGAACAAATTAGATGGAGTGATAAGGCCAGATTCTGTTGGTTTTGTTAAACGATTCTAAATAACTGTAAACATTTCTTTCTGTTTTGTTAGGATGGTGGTACTAGAACTGATCTTGGACATCACTTCAGTTCAAGGTTGAAGTGAAAAGGCTCTTTTTGAGGCTTAGAAGAAGCAGGTGAGTACAGGTCAATCATCACAAATCAAAGAGGATATATTTTTTTTTGCAACTTTCATTTGTTCCAGAATTGCTGTTGTTGCTTACTAATCCAAATTCAAATAGCTGGTCTCTGCTTTCCCTGATTCACTGAAATGTATTGTGTTATGACCAGATAGCAGAGAATATCTGATTAATTTAGGATTTCCCTACATGCTTTTTCAGCTTTTGCCATCAAAATAAGTGAAACCATGGGTCTGTCACTAGGGTCTCTGGAACTCTGGAGTTAATTTACACTTTATAGTTTCATTACATCAGCTATATTAGAGGTATGATAATTAAGCTAATTTGTTTTGAAAATAGTTTTGACCATATTTCTTGTAAAAAATAAGAGAGAGTAATTAAAAAAAGAAAAAAAATTTAAAAAAATAGTGAAAAATCCCTGAGTTTGGATATTACTAATTTCTTGAAACTGGGATGATCTTTATTCCTCTGGTAACCAGAAATTCCATGATGTCAAGGACCATGAATTCAAACCTTGTTTCAGCTACTTTGTGTGCTGCCAGGCTGAACCTGCCTGGGACACCAGGCAGTCAGAGGGTGTAGTGCCACTGGGGCTTTGGCATGCCTGCACTGGATTCCTTGCTTTGCTCCAGACCTTCACAGATACACTCAGTGAATCAAGTACAAGTGGCTATCAGGTGTTTTTAACTTAGAAAGATCTGGAAAAATAGATCCTTAAAGAATTAATGCAAGATGAGAGCTTAGAAAGGCAGTCACATTTATTTTGGATTTTTCATAAATGCTATTGCAACCAAAAATTTGTACATTGAGTGTTGCAGTTGTTATATTCTACATTTCCTACAGAGGTATAAAATTTTTTGAAAATATTCCCAGAACTTTCCAAATTCAAAATTTTGTAGGCAATATTTTAACATGTAAATTGCAAAATATGGTCAATTGGACCTGATGCTAAATTTTTAAGATACAGATTTCAAGAGGGTGCAACAAACCTACCAGCATAGGAACCAGGCCAGATTGTTTCTACATACACCAGGAAGTAGAAACAAATATGTAAATACAAATAATATGCCGTGTGTAGTAACTGCATACTTAAGGTAAATAACTTAAGGTCTTATGAGATATTCTGATACACTTTTATATTCCATAATATGGGTATATCCATCTTAATGTTGTAATGCCTCTGGAAGGAAAGAAAAAGAAGCAGTTCCACAGGAGTCAATGATGATGGCAGTAATTAGTTCTGGAACTATGTTTATAGGAAGTTTTTTTAAAGTTTTACCCTCTGTGAGGATTTCAGCCCTTTTTAACCTAGTTGAAAATAGTGTAAAAGACTGTTCTGGTATGTGATTCACTGTCACTGTCTTCTCTGGGTAATAAGAAAGGAAAATTCCTTTATTCCAATGTAACTTCACCATGTTCCAAGGAGTTAAGGCACTGGCTGGAAAGCTACAGTATGAATATGGTGAAGCCAGGAAAAGAACAAAGGTTAGGTGTAGCAGTGTTGTAAGTCAAAGGATATACAGCACTGTGGAGGGAAACTGGAGATATTACTGGTATCATGTGCAAACCTTTATATGACTATATGCTAGTATGTGGTAATATATTAATTTACAAAACAGTTGTTTTTTTCTTTCATTCTTCAGTAGAAAAAACAGTAAGAAATTCTTGTTCTCCAAATTCTTTGCTTTCTATGTAGCAATGGAAATATGGCTGGATTTCTGTCATGTATTTGTGCATGTCTGAATGGTGTGACTTGTATGTGGCTATGTTAGATAGTTCTTTTGATGGTATAAGTATTTTGGAAAACTGATAGAAACTGGAGTTTGATAGAAACTGTAGTAATTGAAATCTGATGAGTCAGCTAGTGGTTTAGTTTTTAAAGGATATTTTTTCTGGAAGTTTGCTGTGTTCTGACAAATAATGTCAAAAATGCAGTATAACTGGCTGTGCATTTATACTATTTTGGCAGTATAATTTTATTGAATTCTGATATATCTGAAACTTAAAGCATATGAAAGAAAGTAACTGCTATTCTGATTCCTCCATTATTTTCTTCTGTAACTTTAAATTGAATATATGCTATAAAAATGCTTTTTTCAGAGGAAACCAAAATCTTTTTGGCCTTTTTAGCATTTGTCCCTATTTCTTGCAGTGTATGAAAGTGGAGAAGGAAAGTTTTTGTAGTCAGTGAGGAAACAGTAGTAAATTCTGAATGCTAGTTCTTCAGTATGGTATTTAGAGTTAATAGGTTCTTTTATGGAAAATGTGTTTCCACTGATTGAAAACTGAGATTTGGTCATAAATGTAGTGATAGATATGCATAAAAATAAAATGCAATTCTGAATATATTTTTAATCAACAGAGAGAAAAATCTGTTTGGTTTTTGTCCTCTCAGTAGAACACTTAACTTTTTAGGAGTAAGTTTTGTAAAAACTGAGATAGAGCTCAGAGAAACACAAAAGCAGAGAAAAAATGTTCTATTTTATGACTGATTACTTAAATAGACAGTTTTAAGACTATTTGTGATACATTTACATCTGTGTTTTCTGAGTTCTTAGACTTAAAAAAAGCGCTAAATAAATTCTGATATTAATGATTATTAAATTGATCTGGCGCTCTTCTTTTGTTAGTTTGGAGAGGAGGAGACATTGTTCTCATTCCTGTTTCTTTCTGGTACTACAGGAAACAAAAGCTTGAAACATCACAACTCATGTGCATGTGTATGCATACATTTCATGTACTAATATTCAGTCGGTTTACTTTGAAGAGGGCAAACATAATTATACTGTTAGGTTAGTACAGAAGAATATCTCATATAAGTATCTTGCATCTGAACTGCAATTCTCTCAAGAGTTATGTAAGGACTCATTGCTGGTGACCATGTTGATGACCAACATGTGAAAGATACGATGTTTTCCACTAGCTGCATAATGGATTGGCATTAACTTTGTCCATAAAAAAGTCTGACCCTTTCACATGTCTGATCAGGAGGTAAAGGAGTTTTAATACTTCTGTAAGTGCATGAAAGGAGGATATACAGCATTCTGAAAGAAATTCTGAAAGAAGATGGTATCTGGTTTGCAAGAAGTCAGTGGGGTTTGATGGGCTTTGTCTTTAATATGGTTTCTAACAGGAAGAATCTGAAACATAAACAGTGCTTTATACTTTAATGGAATTGTATTAGAACAGAGACCCTATTTATTGTAGAATTCTGAGTTATCTTTCCAGGGTGATTTTGAATAACTATAAATTGGTGATTTGGGGGAACCTGAAGTCAACTTTTGTCAAAAAGTAGTGTACATTGATAGAATTGAATTTGTGACCTGGAAATATGAGGCAGTAAATTTTCGCTATGATTATGCATAATGTCGAGCTATGCATTTAAACTGTCCAGCTTTTCAGTTCAGCTAAACAATAAGTACAGTCTTAATGGTCTGATTTGCTGGGAAGAGCACTGTTTCAATAATCTGCTTTTTACAGCCCATGCCAAATATGAGCTTGCATCAGTTCTTAAAAAGTTTGTGCTTTGGGAGGTATTTTTGTGGCATCTTGGAGTGATGCTCCACATTTGCTGGAATTAGTCATTAATGATACTGTCTTGAAAAAGGAGTTATTGCTACTAAAATACATTTATTGTTTTGTAGTTTCTAGCACAAAAATTTTTAAGGAAAAGCTAGTTGAAAGGTGATGGGTTTTTAAGCTCTATGAAATGAGGAGAAAATGGTGTGAATCTTAATAATTTTATGATTCTTTTTGCTGTGTGACATGAATGAGAGAGGTGAGAAGTCTTAATTTTTAACTGAACTGAATTCAGGTTTCTAAACGTGGTCTGATTGAGAACAGAGGACCATTACTGTAGTTGTCATGTAAAATGAAGTTGGAGTCTGAATCTCCTTCTTAGCTGTCAGCTTTATTAAGGAGCTACTGGTGTGTTGAACTAGGCACACATATTATATAAGCAGTGTATGGTGGTGTCTGTGGGGAATTTTCTCTCTCTTCACTGCTGCTTTATTAGGTCTTGCTCACTCATTCACTGTTGCCCTGTCTCACTCCAGCTTTCTGGCTGCAGCTCACAGCACTGTAGGTCTAATGTAGATTGACGCCTTTGCCAGAGCACTGATTGAAACTTGTGTCTCATAGTTGCTAATGCTCACTCAACCATTTTATTGAAGATAAAGTAAATAAAATAGATTGCCATATGAGAATTCTCTGAAATCAAATGGAATAATTTGACAGGTTTAAGCCCATGAAAAAGACGGAGCATTGAAACAGATGGGAATACTTTTTATGCACAATATACCAAGAAAAGGTATCTACTGGCTTGCTGTTAGACTGTTAATGGCTTTTACCAAAATTGTAATTGTTGAAAATATGGTTTCCATTTGTGTTTAAATCATTAGTTCTCTCAAACAGAGGGATTATTTTTAATATAAAAGTAATGGATATACTGATTTTATTTTCTTATTCCTTCTGATACTTTAAGAGACTGGTGATAGATAACCAGTATAATAATATTTAATTAAAGAAGAAAAAGATATTAACTAAGGGTGTGTTTAGTATTTGAGAAAATAATTCTGTGAAATGCAAAATAGATTGTTACTTTTATAGGTTTTTAATAATCATTAAGTGACATAATTTTGACTGTTACAGGTAAAGTTGCTAAAAAAGCCCTAACATTTCTAAAAGTATAGCAATACAATGCACAAAAAACACGAGGTGCTAATGTTATTGTCACAAATCGGTCAGAATAATGGTCAACAAGTCCCAAATGTTCTTCACAACATTTTTATTTTATAAAGCATTTCTATACATAAGCATTGTAGTATGTCTGTGCTATATTCAGAAATAAGACAATGCATAATAATATGTGCCTAAAGACACAATAGATGACATATGATGGATAAAAATGAGTATCGGTCTTTTTAGTCACATTAGTGGATTTCTTCTTACTAGTTGGACCACTTCTTCAAGAAAGCAAGAGGCGCCTGTATTTTAGTTTAGTATAATAAATTTTGTCAAACTCAGAGTTAGTAAAGGAAATAAGTACAAAAGAAGCTAAAAACATGCCAGCGAAGTTGGCAGATGCTGCCTCGTTTTACCACTTAAAAACACAGTTATTTAAATACCCATTTTCTAATTTTCTATTTTCTTTTTGTTTAAACAAAACCTGATCTTTTTGGGGGGTGGAGAGGAGAGGGATGTTATGTATCAATTTTACTTCGTTTTTTTAAAGTTAAGAAATTGGTTGTGAAAGATTACGCTATTTGTACTTTTGGATTGGATGCTAGTGAGATTTCATGAATATTGGGTAAGGAACAAATTATGGATGAGCTATTTGAAAATTACCCACAGGAATGAGTTGACAGACTAGAAAAACATAGTAAGGAAGGATTTCCAGGTTAAATGTTAGCCAGAATACACAGCTAGTTGTGCTGATATATGCAGCAGTGGGGAAGGTATTGGTCAAAATCATATTTTCAATAAGACTGTGAATAAACCTAAGAAATATGAATTATACTCTTCTTTTCCCCCATCCTTTATGTATTTTTGAGAGTGAAAATTACTCTATTGTGCTTATAAGGCCGAGCACTGGCCCCAGGTGTTTTCTCTTTTGTTGCCATGCTAATGACTATAT
>VWYI01012828.1:0-49060 GCA_013399455.1 Anthoscopus minutus | reverse complement strand
TCATTAAACTTACATTGTTCTATTCTATTAATTCTACCCAAGCACGAGTTTTCCCAAATTACCCAAACCTCATTACTCATAATTGATAGTAATATCACAATAAAATCATTTACCATAGTCATTAAAGGGTTATGTAAATACAGCTAACAATCACCCATAGAGTACAGGCAGTTCTACCTAAACATTCCCAGCACCTACCAAGCCCTCTCCCTCAATTAGAAATATTTTAACCCTGTACTTATCAGAAGCAGGACTAAGTGATAACTATTGAAATTTCGTAAACACCCGGCCTTGCCTCTGGCCTCCCCCCTCTCTCCCAGCCCGTGTAGAGCCGGGATTTTCCCAGGCTCTGAGCCAGGTCAGGTTTTCTTTTTTCTCTCTCTCCGTCCGCCGCAGCCCCTCCAGTGGGTGCCGGCCAGGGAGGGAGAGAGAAGAACTTAGTGTGGCTGCATCTATTACTGTGATTGCTTTAGTTAGTACTCACAAACATTTGCTGTCCTGGGTGAAATATTAATCTTTTCAGTGTATAGATGAGACTTGCAAACTACAATTCTTTTTTTGGGTGAGAGGAAAAGTACAGAGTAACAGCATAAAAACACTAAAGTTAGTGAAAGAAAGTTTAAGTTTCAGATAGAAAGAAAATTAAGAGATGTCTAAATATTGAGACTGAAAGTTCTTTTAATAATGTGTACTGGTTTGAGAGCAAAACCAGTGAGAGACTCCAAGTCAGAAATACAATTTATTAGGAAATAGGAAGAAAAGAAAGAAAGCCACTGACAAAGTCAGAATACAACCTGATAGCCTGTTGGTCAGGGTGTTGGTAGCAGTCCAGTGGTCATAGAAGGGCCTGGTCTTCCTCTCAGAGTCCAGTGAAGAAAGGCAGCGTGGTGCCCCAATTCTCTCATTTTTATCCAGGTAGAGGGACTTGGCTCCTCCCCCTGGAGGGCACATTTTCCAATGGGATGATGTANAACGCATGATATAATGCCATAGATTTAGACTATAATAACTACAGTATTTTTTTTAATTCATAAGAGAAAAGAAGTATGGGGGGATGATACAGTGTTCAAATGTAAACCTGAGCAAAAGCAACAGATGTTGAAAAAGTAGTGATGCTCTGTGGAGTTTGAACAGAAAAATAGAGATGAGAGTAAAGAAGACTCTTTGTCTCAAAGAAAAAAGAAAAAAACCTTCTGTTCTTAAAAATGAAAATTATTACAAAAATCAATAAAAAGAAGCTTTCCTTTGAACAACTCATTCTTAAAAAAATAACACCCCATAAGTTAACATGACCCATTCACTCAGTTGTGAAAATAAGAATTTTGCAATAGCAGATTTTTCTAAACCAAGCAACTACTGTTTGTAAAGATGCAAAGCCACAAGAAGACTGTATTCTTGTAGAAATTTCTCTATAGTGTTGAAAAAAAAAATCCTCACCCTATGAGAGCTGAGGAAAGATTATTTTAGAAGTGATAACTGATTTAAAATCTCAAATTTTGTTTTATGTTGTCAGGTGGAAAAAAAAGAAGGTGGGCAGGGGAGAGAAAGTGTTCTAGAAGTCTCATTCTAATTTTTCCTTTTTTTTCCTATGCTTTTAATTTTGTTAAAAAAATTTTCTTCATAGTCTTAAAGTCTGAACCTGTTCTTCCTTCTCCTAAAATCATATCTCACAATAAGAAATAAATAAGTTGACTGGTGAGTTTAGCTAACTCTAAACCCACCACATTTTTTAATACATTAACCAAAAGAAATCAAATTAACAAATCTAAACCACTCCACATGGAGAATGCTACACAAGAATAGAGTTTTTTTGTGGCCTTTCATTTTCACAAACAGCAGCTGCCCAGTTTAAAAAAATCTGCTATTGTGAAGCTCCTCCTATTTTCACAGCCTTCTCACAGCTGAATGAATGGGCCATGTCAGCTTATGGAGTGTTATTTTTAAGGATCAGCTGTTCAAAGGCAAAGGCTCTCTTCATTTATTTCTGCAATCATTTTCATCTCCAGGAACAGAGGTCTTCTTCTCTCCCTAGGGGCACAGGGTCTTTATCTCTCTCATCTCTCTCTGTTCAAGCTTCTCATGGGATCACACCTTCTTCAACATCTGCTTTGCTTAATTATAGCTGCCTCTGCTCAGGTCTACAGTTTGAACACTCCATCCCCCCCATACTTCCTAAGGAATTAAAGGGAATATCGTCATATATCATAGTTCATCTCCGTGGCATTACTAAAAATACTTTCAGCGTTAATACTAGAGCATTTCCTCTTTCTCCTTCCATCTGGAACTTGACTCCTTCTTTACTGACCTTGGTGTTTTCATGTTGTCTTTCTATGTGTCATCACTCTGCCCTTGTTGAAATAAACATGGCAGAAAACCAGCTCCTTTGAATGCCTTTATTAAAGGTGAGCTTGGGTCGGGGGTCGACAGGTAACGCGCACACCACCGCTACTCCCGGGTGTGACAGGGAGGAGGAGGTGTGCAGCTTTGTCCGCTGACACGCAGGCAGAGCTGGGGCTTCTGTCCTCACAGGAGCACCAGAAGGCACAGCTGGCTTGAAGATCTGGGGATCTCATCTCAGGTATCATCTTTGAAATTTAGGGTGAGAAGTGAAATTACCTACTTCAGAGATGAGGTAGTCTTACTTCTACACAGTTTGTTTGTAGTTTTTGAGTGACTCAATTTGACAGAGTTCCTCTGCTACATGATGACTTCCCCTTAGAAGCTTTCCCAGTTGACACAGGGGTCTGTTTATTTGGATGTCCACCATGTTCTTCCTCTTCCATATCCTGGCTGATATATTTGGGGAGCAGTGGACCTTGACAAGAACCTGACAAAGAGGGAGCAGAACGGGGTTAATGATAGCTAGGAAATACAACACAACTAGCATACGAATTACCAGTGTGTGGATTTTAACAAGGAACATTGAACTAATGACAGGCTTTAAAAATCACAGTTGTTATAGTTAGACTTATTCATCTCACTTGTCTCTCATCTGAGGGGGAAAATCGTGGTCTGCAGGTCTCATCTGTGCACTGACAGGGTTGACATTTCACCCAGGCTGGCAGGTGTTGGTGGGCAGTGGCTGAAGCAGTCATGGTGATGGATTTCAGCCGCTGGGCCCCTCCCTCTGCCCAGCAGCCTCTGGAGGGGTCTGGCCCAGCCCAGAGCCCGGGGGGATCCCGGCTCGGCGCGGGCCAGAGGGGCAGAAGCAGGGCTTGGTGTTACCGAGATCTCAGCAGCTGTGACCTGGCCCTGCTCTGGCTGGGGCCCCCCTGGCCTCCCATCCCCTCCCGGGAGCCGCTGGGGCCCGGCCCAGCCCGGCCAGGCCGCGTGGGCCGTGGCAGAGCGGGGCCGGCCCCAGCAGAGCTCCCGGTACTTTCTGAAGCTGGAAGCTGAAAAGGGCTTTTGTAACTTCCTGGGTTTTGAAATGTAGTGTTCACAGAGGCGGACCCAGCTTCTCAATGGTTTACAAAGCTGTCAATTCTCAGAACTAGACAGCTACTGGCCTTTCTTAGGCACAGATGAAGCTCCCAGGAGCCTTTCTAAGGAAAATTATTTCTGTGGGTGGTTTTCTTCCTTCTTCCTAAATATCAACCAATACAAAACCAGCACAGGCATCTATGTTTTGTGGAGAAAGTGTTGTTATAGAAAATATAAAATGCATTTATTTGCAGTTACAAGCTCATTTTCTGTAAATATTTAATGTGTAAATTATTTGTACTGGCATCAATAATGTCCCAGAATCCACTAAAGCTGCTTTTGCATATAACATGCAGGACTCTCCTGCAAAGGAAACTCATCTTCAGACATATCTTTACACCAAATTTGCTATTTTAACATCGTATTTGCCATATAAACGCTGATGTTGGAATATATGACAATATTTATCTGGGGAACCAAGACAATTACAGTTTTCAATTATATCTGAATATATTTGGACTTAAAAAAACTTTATTTAAAAGTGCTTTAGAGGTTTTTATAGTGGAGCTACTGTTGTGCAAATCTCTGCAAGGAGATACAGAGGTGGTTTTAAGAGATTCAAAATTTTGCTTTTTCCCAGAAAGTATTAGCTCTAATTAGGCACATTCCCTGAAACCTGAATATGGAATAAAAATGATATTTTTAAGTATAAAAAGCCATAAAATATACAGGCTATATATACAGGCTATATTATTCTTTTCCAGTCTAACCCATGAAGAAAGTATGATAATGCTCAAAATCCATTTGACATAACTAAAACCAGAGAGATTCTAGGATTCCTGCTTATCAAATCTTTTTGCAGGAATATTATCACTAGGCTTTCATCTGGTGAGTGGGTCCTGGATGTGGGTTTGATTGGCTGCATAAATGAATGCTTGTGGCAGAGGGCAGCAAGTGGTGGGTTCCTGTCTCCATGAGTTTATAAGTGTCCATTTATGGAACCATGGCATTTTTTATCTGGATCAGGTATGTCCTGTTTTTAACTAATTCATGTGTCTCATGCATGAGTCTTTCTTTTTCTAAAAGAAATTACTTTGATGAACGAAAGATGTTCAGCAGCTTTTTTAAACTGTGTTAAAAGAAATCATTATGCTGCAAAGCTCTGGAAAGACCTTATGAAATGTCCCGAGTCAGCTAAAAGTAAATATGGAAGAAAACTCTTAAGGAAGCAAAGGGGTCTATAAGGCTTTTACTTGGCCAAATTGTTTGCTCTGCAGCTACTTGATTTTTGCATAAAACAAGAGAGAAAAATAAATTAATATTTTGTTTTTTCTGTCTGTATCAAAATTAGAAGCTTATCTGAGCTTGTCTCAGCCTCCATCAGGTGTGGTGAACAAGGAAAAGCTAAAGAAGGAAAAATCATGCAATTAATAAAAGCTGCTGTGGGGTTGTTTTGTTTTGTTTTGAGAGGGAAACATCTGTATATAATAATAAAAAGATGTAGTATAATTATAAAACCTGAGACCTGAACACCCATGTTTTGAGATTGTTGCAAAACCTGAGGTAGATGCTTAATTTAGTTGTTGGATCTGTTTGCCTTAGTCTTTGTATTTTCAAAAAGAAATGTAGAACTTCATCATGGAAACACAAGTTCTTTCCACTGAATTTCTTAAGGGACAAATATTGTGATCTTGATTTTCAATCAATAATTTTTTACCTAAATAATAAATTTGTTATGTACTTGGAGGGTTACATTGTTATTGTGCCAATTTTCCTATGACCAAAGAGAGGTGTTTCAAGAAAAAGAAAACACTTTCCTCATAGAGGAATGGAGAGAGAGATTATTACTTAAGCACTGTGTGCTGACATGGAAGTGGTCCAAAATTATACTGCAAATTCTGGTTCTTTCCTCAGACTGTGGACTCCTATGACATTGTTGCAGCCCAAAGGATATCCATCCATTGAGTCCCTTTGAATTTTTAAAACAAAAACATAATTAATATTTTATTGCATTTTGAGTCCTGCTAAAGATAAAATGATCCTTTGCCTTGTTTTGTTTGTACTGCATATTTTTAAAGTGGGCACCACTAAAGGCTCAAAAATAGAGCCCTTTCTTTTTGAACTTCTGTAGGAAGTCTTTAATGCAGTATTATCCTTAAACACACATTTTTCTTGTCTGGATCAGGGAAATTACCTTAACAAAAGAAGCAAAACTTTTGAGATAAGCTGTTCTTTTGAAATGTGTCTGACAGGAGTAAACAAGACATCTCTAGAGTCTTATCTTATTGAAATAAATATAAAAGACAGTGGCAGTAGTTTAATAAGTGGGTTGCCTCCATTTGTTAGGTCATTGTAGTCAAATAGGCACATTCTGCCAATGCTTAGAAATGTTGTGTTCCTAATTACTGGAACTTCTCTTATTCTCTGTGATGAACAAAAGGAATCACAGAGTGGTGTTTTTGGATAAAATCTTTATGGGGACTTGTGTTTGAAACCTGCTTTGCTGTTGATAGTGTGGGAGACAGTTGTTGCAACAGCCTGACTTGGGGTAGGATTTTCTTGACGAGTATTTGAAAGAGCATAAATACAAAGTACTATCTTACTTAATATGAATAAAAGTGTCACACATTAATATAAGTAATTTTGAGATGAAATTCCACCACATTCTCTACTTGTGTTTGGCTTTTAATTCTGATTAAGCCCTTTTTAATAGGAAGAATCAAAGTTAGTGCAGAAATCTGGCTTATAATGCGTAATACATTCAAGTGTTTCAAATTGTATTTTCAGATTGTGAGCAGATTATTCATCTGTCCTGGACATACAGTACATGAGGAACTGATTTTGGATTACAGTGGTTATGGGTAGAGGATACTACCTCAATTTGTATGATTTAAAACAAGGATGTGAAAGTTTCTTGGATCCTGGGCTGATCCTCTGAACAGAAGTGAATTTTTTTTAAATTGAAAATTGCTTTAATTTCCTCAGATCTATATGAAATCAAAGCTTTGATTTGAGGACCAGAGCGACAAAAATCAGAGGTAAAGCTTAACTAACCCACATACTTTTTCTACCAAGCACATAATCAAGCAAATCTTATTTACTTCAGCAGTCTGCTACATGATTCTTTCCCTGTTAAAAAAAACCTCAAAGGATTGCATGGTACTCCTGATACATGAAGTTATATTGAAGTCTGTATCTTCTTTTTTGCAGGAATAATCTAGTGATCTAGGATATTTAATTAGGCATTTATCTGTAAGCTATAAAATTTCACAAACCTCCATTAACTAATACGAATTTAAAAATTTGGGATCAACACTACAAAATTAATTCAGTTCTTTGAGCTCAAATTAAATGCTTTTTAATATTCGTTATCCATCTAGAATTTAAGTGAATTCCTCAAAGTTTGTTTACACTTGTTCTTGCTATAAATAGATGTTGTCCACTGTGTAATTTTGGAGGCTATTATTTTATAAATTGAATAGATGTAGAGAATTTTAAAAAGTCCTTCATGGCTTTTTTTTACAAGCAAGGGCTAGATTAAGATTAGATGGATGTTATACTAATTTGTCTTACAAACAAGTGCTAATCAACTTAAAGGGTGAAGAGACAGTCTTCTAAAACCCTGTTTAAGTTCAATAGAAACTTTCCTGTTTGTGAAAACAGCCAACTTCTGTCATTGTCGCTAC
Source organism: Anthoscopus minutus (assembly GCA_013399455.1). Taxonomy (NCBI): domain Eukaryota; kingdom Metazoa; phylum Chordata; class Aves; order Passeriformes; family Paridae; genus Anthoscopus; species Anthoscopus minutus. The sequence goes on along the minus strand of VWYI01012828.1, from coordinate 41,954 downwards.
AGGTCCAAGTTAGAGCTGATTCCAGCTGTCTTTCTGAGAGACATTAACTTGTTTGGACTAATGGAAATAAACACTCACAAAAGCACACTGTTTCTCAGAGCAGATATATTAACTAAAACCTTAACAGATTTTTATTTACAGGGGTTTTAAAAAAAATTCATAATATAATTAGGAGCCTTTAGTGGCAAATGGAATCATCTTAAACAAGTTCTAACTGATAACAAAGCAGCATGGATAATCTTCAGTTATACTTGGGAAATATTGTAATAGAATTGTAAACACAGGAAAACAATAATAAAATGTACCAATATTTTATATGAAATTATACTGGTATGAAATGGAGCTCCATAGTTCTTCATTTGTTATCTCCTCAGAAGTAATAATATTTCATTGTAGTTGTCCACGTAAATTTAGCTTCAAATTCTAAAACTTATTTGCATTTTTCAGCAGTCATTAGCATGTTTTATAAAGTTACTCTTTGGTCCTCCTCTTTTGTAAGGACATGTGGAGCTAAAGATGTGTCAGCACAAATGTGTTTGTAGATGGGTTGGTTTTTATGATTTCCATTCTGAGATACCTTATTCTTCTGATTTTCTCATCTCAGCTATAAACATTTCTGTTTCAAACAGTGCTAAGCAAATACATATTTCCTTATATTAAGTACTTTAAACTAGGAGTTGACCTAAATTCAAATAATAGACTTTTTAACATTCTTTGAAGTAGAGAAATCAAATGTTGATGCTCTTTTAAAACATCTCTGAAATAGTTTTTCAGTATGTTCAGTTGTTTATCTTGGAAGCAGCATGAAACCAGTCTTGTTTATGTTGAAATAATGAATCTTTCTTGGTGTTTTGATTCTGGTCTTGCTAGGAGCATAGAATAGATAGTAACAAGTAAATAAGTACTCAATGTGTGGGACTGTCAGGAGAGGTTCACAGGAGTTTGAATACAGAAGTTCAATTGAAGTGACTACAATAACATTAAATACTGTTATATATTTATTTAAATTTCCCTCTTGTAAAATTGTAGCACATATTCTCACTTTGTTCAGTCATATTAAATAAAGCCAAGTTTCTAATTACTGTCATGTCTGGAGAAGGTGATAGAAAGGAGCAGTTGGGACTCATTGAAAAAGCAGTGATAGGAAAGATCAGTGTAAAGGCTGTAGTGAAGTATTTTTGAGACTGAGGAAGATGAAATGAAACTTCTATGCCTATTGCAGTTGGAGGGCAGAAAAAGACTGCCTTTTTTGTGTTTGAATGCTTTGGTTTATTAACAAGTGGGAGTTTGTTTGGGATTTTTTTTTGTGGCTGGAAATAGAGGCAGACAGAGAAAAAGGTAATTGTTGTATTTGTTTTGAACACCTGTTTAACACAGAGCTTGGAACAATGAAAAAAATGCATAAAAGCTAACTTATTAATTTTTGAATGAAATGAACAAATAAGTATGTTTAGTGTGATAAATAAGAATTAGGAAAGATGGTGCAGAGGGCTTTTTTTATAAATCAACAAAGCAGTATGATGTAAGCATTTAAGATTTAAAAAATCATCTTAATTCACTGACAATCTGTGTCCTTGATTGGATTAAAATAAGTGTTTTAGTAATAGAATAACGTTTCGGCATAACAGAAGGTTAAGCTGGGCAAGTCATGTCAGTTCAGGCATTGGCAACATCATCTCAATAAGGATTTTACATTGTGAGGTTGAAGTCTCTTATGGCAAGTTATTGTAAAATGAATTAATTTTCAGTTTCAGTGCTACAGTAACAGGACTCGAGCTCATGTAATTTTTGTCCTTCAGTTTTGCTACAAAAGTGAATTCCAAATGATTTGTCTGTTTTATGAGAAATTGTGTTTAACAATGTCTGTCCTTTGAGAATTGTATGTAACAATTGTGTGACACGCTGTCAGATTTGAGCTTACTTGAGGTAGACACATCAGAACTCTCATGTGCAGCAGTGCCTGTGAACTAAACTGCTTTAAGGATGGAGATTTTATTTATTAGAAATCATTATAACTTATAAATAATAGGTGAAAATATTTACAGACCATCTCATTCTCATACCAACCAAGGGCATTCTGACACTTGGAAGTCAAATAGGAATTTAATATTTGTGGATATCTCATAAACGAACTTCACAAAAAATCTAAATTGAGTGATAGCACCTGACTTTTACTCCAAACAGAGGTCCCAAGTACTCATGTCATGCCAATATCTACTTGAGTATACTTTCATCTTGCAGTCATTTCAAGCCTTGCAGCACAGAGCTTGGCTATACTGGCACTTTACTTTCCACAGTCCCTGTGCTCTGAGAGCATTCTCAAAAAAGGAAATCATTGTCGTTATAGCTTTTTTAAAGGGAACTTGGTGCAATGCAGAAATGACCTCATATAAAAATTAGATCTTCCCTTCACCTATTAGCATAGGAATGCTTGCAGTATTTTAGCTGTGTGCAAAGTTAGTGCCCTGTTACAAAAGGGAGGTTTTGTTGCCACTGATGCCTTGCCACTGTGTCCTGAGGGACATGATTAGACACCAACACATTGGCCTATTTGGTCATGGCTTGCTAGTAAGAAGATGTGTGACTATGGGACTGATTTTTGGTACATAAACTTTTCTGGTTCTGCTGAGAGTGCAAGTCTGTGTTTCTTCCTAGTTATTATCTCACCCCTGGGAGCAGCTGTACTACTACCAACTACAAGTGTGAGGTTTTCCCTCTGTATTTATTTATGAAGTGGGTAGTTGTTTTAATATCTTTGGCTTGTAATTATAGCAGTGGGTTTTCTTCCTGCCATTTAAGCTTGGAGGGATTTATACATTATGTTTACTTAGCAGCAGACACCAAGAAAATGTTCTTTGAGATAGCTTTTTATGGGGCTTTGTACTTACTAGCAAATAAATCTATCTAATCTGTGTCACAGAAGGAAGCCTCGGTCTCTTTCAGTTGCAAACAGCAATGGAGAGATTGCAATTTTTTTTCTACTACTCATCTACTAACCATTTCTTGATTTTTATTTGGCAAGTTGGTTTAACCAATTTCCTCAAAGGGTATTTTGGTGACTGGAGCAAAGTGAACATTTGTTGAAGACTGCATTTACATAATAATAAAGTGGAAATAATTGCAGTAAAGAAAATCTTCATTTACTATAGTGATAGTAAAAAGAGAATTATGTAGTTTTTGCAACAGGCTGAAAGCATACTTTGTATCCCTGTCTAGCCAAGAAACTAATGTTGCCTGCCCATGTCAAAGGAAGTCATTATCGGAGGAATTTTTGGCACTTGACAGTACTGGGCTACTGGTTGGACTCCTCTAAGAAGTCTTTTTCAACCTAAATGGTTCTGTGCTTATGTAATTCTGTGATTTGGTTTAGTTGGAATATATAACGCCAAAATTTTAGCTTATGTAGAAAAATATTCTTACTTGTTAGAAGACATTTAATCAAAGCAGAAGGTCAAACTGGTTATGTTTTCCCATTCCAAGGTTAGTTTCCGTCTTAGTACAGAGATAATAGAAGTGTTTCTTTTAAAAAAGTGTACATACTTTCAGGAATTTCCTAAATATCTCCTGAAGGAACTACTTTTCTAAAACGTTTTGAATGTTCAGGTATCTGGCTTATTTCCAAAACTGCAACAAAGCAATTGCTTTTGTTTAGATCCATTTCAGTTTAAGTATAAATAGAAAGTAAAATAAATGGTGGTATTGGGGGCTGTGTAAGAAACCAAAATATGGATGGTGATGTAGTTCTTTGGACATCATTGTTCTGTGTGAGTATAAATAATACAGATTTATTGTTGCGGTGTGTTCATTGTATTTGGTTCAATTACCCTCTGCATTATTAAGTACCCCCTCCCTTATGTTGTTGGTTGCACTTGTATCCTCCCCTATGCTGCTGATCATTGTAACCCAAACCCTTACTCCAGTGCTTTCCCTATCCATTGTTGTAAACCCTGGCCCTTACCCAGAAAGTTCCGTCTCCCTTCCCACTGGCTTGTCAGTCCCCCCACCCCTTGTACTAGCCCCTTGATCCAGAAAGTTCCCTGCCAACCCCCTGTTATTTGATGTCCTGTTGGTTTATGTGAGCTGTTCCCTCCTCCTGTGTTCCCTTATTGGTGCCTGAATTGTAATCCCCTTCCTTTGCTCCTCTCTCCCAGATTCCTGATTGGCAAAAGAATTGCACCCTCCCTTGAACTGTCCCCAGATAAAAACCCATGCACAGAGGTGCTCAGCACTTCTCAGTGTCTGACTTTTGAGGATTAAACTTTTCTCTGCAACACAGAGAGCCTCCTCCCCAGTCCCTTACCTCCTCCTTGCTCTGACAGCTGGGAAGTGCTGTAGAGCAGCAGCTCTAAGGTTCAGCTCCTGACATCCACATCGGGAGCTGTTCCCCACTCTTGACGTGGTGCCATGGGGGAGAGCTAGCCAGGACTCTGGCACCACGTCAATTTATGGTGATGCTTTTAATAAGCAAAAGTCATTTTGTCTGTTTGGTACCTCCTCTCACCTCATTCAATTATGTAACTAGGACTGAGAGCTAATGCCCAAGGAGAACAATTTTTCCTCCAAAGCAGTAAGGTTGGGATTGGATTTTCCCTTTTCCAGAGAGATCTACGCCTGCCAGGTCAGGGACCACATGTATACTTTGAAGAGCCTCTTTTTTACAAAAGTACATTTCTGATAGATCTATGAGAAGGATAGAAGAAACAGAGCAAACTGGGGTCCTTCAGCCTGCTGCAGGATAGGTGTTAGATCTCTGAGGCACCTAAAACTTGCACAGGACCAAGAAGAGTAGGTCTGGGAGAAAGAGGAGCACCGAGCATGGAGCATCCAGAGGAGCTTTTGGAGGGGGACACCTGCCCCACACAGCAAAAAGTCTCAAGTTGTTGGGAGGAATCTCTTACTTCCTCACTACTCTTAGTTTCATTAAAACATAAATTTGTTGAACTACAGCAATTTAAACAAATACACTTTGCAAAACTCTAATGAGATGAGAGACCTTTTGACAGGAAGGTTTGGGCTTATCCTTGTCTTTGCCAAGTCTTTCTGCAAAGACAATGTTTAATGTGCTTTGGAGCTGTTTATCACAATGATACTGGTGTAAGCCATGGCCTGTGGTGTGTTATTAGACTCAAAACACACAGAATTTCAAAGAAGTATGTTTGCTGTGGACATACATACTTGCCTCTCTCAGACTGAATTTGGTGATCTCGTAAAACAGTTACCAAAGGAATTTGATCTAAAAAATGCTTAATGGAAATTAAACAGTTTTAGTTATATCTGCAGTTTTCACATAGTCATTAGAATTCTTTCCTACTTTACTAAATTAAATTTGTTTTACTATTGTTTATTTGCCACTTTTTACCCTTTGATGTTCTATTGTTAAATTTATAGCTATTATCTTTCTGAAGATTTAATTTAAACTAAATTAATTAACTTCAGTGCATCTTGGTAGATATTAATTGCAACATCAATTCTAGCAATCAATAGTTCCTGGAAAACAAACCAACAATTATTGGCTTAATTTGTAACAATGCAGGAAGTGTTTTTGTAATGTTTATGTTACTGCATTTGATGGCAGAATTCTACCTAGCATGCTCAAGATTTCAAGTCTTGGTCATTATTCAAATGTTATTTTTATACTACTGTACTACTGATTTCCATACTATTGTTAACTATTAAGCATGGATGAATCATGTTTTCAGTTAATTCAATATAGTTGTAACTCAGTGCACTCTGTTTAAATTGAATTTGTGCTACAATTAAATTTGGACTTCAGTGATAAATATCTACATTTTCAGCAGGTATTTGTGCAAGAATTGGATAAAATTGCTTCTTTTTGTGTCAAAGAATCTCATTAAACTAAGCTAGGATTTTTGTTTATTTTACCCTTTATGTCCATTTTATTCAGTGGATTAGGCAATCATCCTTGTAATTGAATTATGAACTTTATCCCATCTCCAAATGAAGTCAGTGTTGCTGATAGCCATAGCAACCTAAGGGCCACTAAATACAATGACTCACTTGAAATGGTTTGGATGTGGATTCCAATTCAGATAAGAAGCCAGTATTTCATATTTGGAGCTTATCTTGAATGCTCTGTGTCTGGAAAACTAAGCTGTTGTCAGAATTCTTAAAGGATTTCCTGTGCCTCCGAAAACTCATCTTCAGATTTAAAAAAAAATAGAAAAATTGATGGAGTAAACTATTAAATTTTTTTTTATGTATCTTAATGAGGTTTGATGACACAAACCAGAATAAATTAATTTAAAGTCATGCATTCATGAGTGTTAAAATTCAGGTTGAGATGTTGCATTCTCAAAATTTTGTGCAAAATGGAAGTGTTTTTCCTTACATTTTAAACATTCTACTACACTATAGAAAAATATTTTTTTTCCTAATAATGATGGGTTCATCTTTCATAAGTGTAGATAAAAGTGTAGCCTGGGGTAAAATATAATAAGCAGGTATATATTTTATGAATACTGTTAGATATGTAAATTAGGTTCACAGTTAACTCTTGTTGTGTCAGGTATAATTACAGTATGTCAAAACAGAAGTATTTTTAACCAGGTTGTACAGACCTTAGAATGATTATTTTAGATGCATTTTTAATCTTTTCTAGATTTGTGTTATATTGTCCATACCTTTCACCTAATACCCGAGTAGCTGGCCATCTGATTCTGTTAAATTTATATATACTGGTGAAGGGCTGAGTAAATTTTAATATAACTGTTATTTATTAAGGAGATGTGGTTTACAGGTGTTATGCATACACATAATACGGTAGGGAGTGCTCTCTCATGCAGCTGATGAATGTATTTATCCCATGGAGACCAGGATAGGATTAAATACATTAGTTCATCTAAAAGATCTACAGGAAAAGAATAACTTTCCTAAGGCATTTTACATACAGAATGTTGAGTTAGTCTGTAAAGTGATTTATTGAATATCCTGAAAGTGTGCTGGTCAAATTTCTAGGACAGGTATTATAAGCTCTGTACATTTCCGTAGGGGCCATTTTAAACAGTTATCAAACCACCCTGAAAAGGTGCTGGCAAAGATAGACGCATTGCCCATAGCTGTAGTGATTGCAGCAGCAAAAGCTATATTTTCATTTAAGAATTAGTGGTTTTGTAACTCAGAAATTCTATATATGTATGCATTGCCAGTTGATTGTTTCAGAATTATTTTTTCTTGTGGTCAATATCCCTGGATTCTGAAAGGGCTGAACATCTCCCTAGCTGTTTTGCTCTGCAATACTAAACCACGCATTTCTTCTGTGATAACGTACATCTTTGTAACATGCTGTATAACGATAGCAACTAATTGTTCAGGTTGACAAACCAATGTATTGACAATAGAGTGCAACATAGCTTTAACTGGTAAGAAAACAAAAAAATTAATAAAGATATAGTTCCACTCTGTGAATCTGGTTGGAAGGAATTATGTGCTCTGAGATCCTGTCCCTAGAAATGGGAGTAGAGGTCCTCAGCTCTGTACTCACAAAGGCAAGTTGACTCAAAGTTGCTTTTTTTGAATTCCAAGTGGTACAGTGTCACAAATTAATATAATTGGATCTCTAGCAGGATGAATAATCATTCTCTTTTTAAAGTAGATGCTACTTCATAAGAGTATAAGAGTAAAAATGGGATAAAGCCCATAGCAATATGCATTTTTTGCTGCTTGATTTATGTCTACTTGAAAACATGTGTATTTTCCAAATAAACCCTTTTTCTATCCTGAAAAAGATGAGATTCAACATCCCTCAGCAGCTAATTTTTAGCACCTAGAGGTTCCTTTGGGCTGCTGTCAGCTGCGACTTAATGCATAGGAGCTTTTCACTAAACTCATTATAAAGTGATTAGCCCAAGGAAGACAGTGTGGTGTTACAGCCCGCGCTTGTAACACTTGTAACTTTTATAGGCACTTTTGCAGCTGAATTGTACATTGTCAAATTTTCTCAAATGGTGAGCATAGAAAAATCAGGGGATTAAACAGACAAGCTGTTAACAGGGATGCTAAGGTATATTTGTAAGGAGTTCTATCTAAGGAATAATCTTTTTTTCACTAGATTTTCATTTGCTGGATTGTATACTGGTAAGAAAAGAACTGTGTCAAAACATGGACCAAGTTATTAATGCTATTTGTCTTTCATTACTTGTTAGACAGCAGCCTATTTTAATAAAATGTTTGTTTTGTTAGCAGAGTTTCCACATCAGGAATTTGTGACAGCAAGGTGGGTTTTGGAAGGTACCTTTGTGTTTGTCATGGGAATGGTTATGATTAACGAGAAAATTAATTAGTGAGAAAAGTTACCAATTACTTTCAAAGATACAGAAGTACAGTAACGGTTTCAGTATGGCCCAGACTCTTTTCACATAATCACTTAAATGCCATGGATGCTTCTTGAATAAGAAGCAACAATACTTCTGAAAATGTAATATTTGGAGAGTGAGTGTTCCCTTCTAGACAGGCAGTGTTTTCTAGTTCAGATTTTGACATGGATTTTGCGAAGTTATCCGTCCCCAAGAATTTTCCTTATATTATGAATATTGAGAAGAGAGCAAAATCATCAGTGCCTTGTCATGTCTGTTTGGGAAAGCTTTTTGAAAGAAGGGAGTCACTGGGATAAAACCTTCCAGGTACAGGAAAGCCCTGCTGGTGTTCTAAGTCTGTTCTACTAGACAGAGTGTGGAAAAGACCTTTGTCCAGGTCAAGAGAGGAGTTCTTTAAATAAAAAGTCTTTGAGTTAAATGCTTTAGACAAGAGGGCGAATCAAGTGGCTGAGGAGCAAGGCCACAGAAATGGTGGCAAAGGCAGTGTCCAGCAGGATTTGGGGTATGACTGAGGGGCTGCAGAGAGCATTTTGTGGTTGCATCTCCACTACCAGGGCAGCTGCGCAGATTTCACTTCTGTTCCTCATTTTAGTCCACACAGAGGATTTAAAACACACAACCTGTTAGCTCTAGCGCAATATTCTTCACTTTCTTTACTGTGTGCAAGGCAGGTGAAGGGCATAAGAACAGCATTTAAGGGTTTCCAGAGGACTTACAGTCTTCTGGACTTTTGGTCTTCTGGAATCGTCTTCTGACTATTTAAGAAACTTCAGGGTTAGTCTTTTTTTTCTGGAAAAAGTAGATTTTTACTCTCTGTATTTTCTCATGTGGTTAAAGGTAATGCCTTCATGACACTAAATCAATGAAGCCATTTATTTACCTGAAGAAAAAAGGTGTATAGCGTAGCCTACCTCAACTTAGAGATCTGATTTTCTTCATATATCTCACTTTTTCACCATATTCATAGCCATTTCAAAAGCTGCTTTTTAAAGATTCTAGAAATTCCAACAAACATCCTTACCTGAATTATAACTTTAGTGTTCCCTAGCACTGTCAAGTGTTTTATCAGAGAAAGGGCAGTAAAAATTTTCTCAAAGCCCTGGCATGTGAACAGACTCTTAACAGTCCCTAATGAGAAATCTACCTTGTACACTAGAAGAGAAGCTGAAATGTCGGTTCTGGCAGCTGAAAAGGTACATTTAGCCCAGGATTTCCTCTAAGACAACTATCTGAGAGGGCAGATGTTTCAATAAAACTGTTAAAAATAAAGCATCTCTTCTGTGCCTCAAAGTCCCTAATTAATTAGTGGAGTTATTGGAGCTTGGTTGGTACTTCCTAGTCCTACCACCTAAGCACCTTAAGGCAGCTCAAAACCAGGCACTGAACAAATGGTAGGCGACTGGGAGTGATTCCAGGGAAAGAAAGCATTACTCCAAAGAGCTCTCCGAGGAGGCAGAAATGTGCAAATCAGAGAGACAGTAACTAAAACTCTTGCTTTATTAAAAAGAGCTGATGTGGACCTGTCCTGATAACAAGGACTGCTATTTACAACTGTGTCATTTGTCATCAGAAGCAGAGCCAAACTTGCAGACCCAAGAATCATGAGAGTAAGAGGGAAATTAAAGTATTTTTCTAAAATTTCTTACTTATGGTTTCAGATAAGTGGCCATTAACTGACTCACTGCTGTGTTTTGTTTATTTATTTGTGTGTAAGCGAAGAATGGGAGCAGTGAAGGAGTAAGAGGTTTGTTTGTGGGATTTTTCCCCCCTCCCCAGAACTCTCTGGGAATCCTTTTGATGTGAGATCAGCTTTCTTGTCTCGACAGCTAGCAATGCATAAATGCATGCACATGCATAGCAAGGGTCATTTGCTGCTGCTGCTCCTCCTCAGTACTTTACTTTTCTCTAGGAAGCATCCTTAAAAATAGCTGAAATATTGATGTTATTAGTACAGGTTGCATCAAATGCCTAGTGAGTTCTTTTCTGACTATATGAAAGGATGTATCCTAATATATGTGTTCATACAGTGCAACCAGTGTTAAAATGATATATCTGAAACCACAAGGTTTTTATGTTGTTGATTTGGTCCATAGTTATCTTGGCAACAAAAGAAATGGTTTTTCAGCTTTATCATAAAATCCTTTTAGAGCAACAGAAAGAAGAGAAATACTAAGATATTAGAGAAGAACCAGTTGTTCACTATATGTCACTAAAGCTTCTCCACCCTGAGTGACTGTGAGGCCTTTAGTCTACCCATGTACCAAGAATCAGAGCTCACAGCCCTGTGTGATTCCAGAATAATACTCCACTTAATGTAGCTCTTTGTCATGAGCATTTGCCATAAGATATTGTTTAATCTTTGCAATTTTGACAACTGTTTGCAGAATTTTGTCTTGCAAGACTTTCGTCCTTTTCAAACAAGCCAGAGTTCAGGAACAAAATATTTGAAATCAAATACATTTCTTGGGCACTAATCCAGTGGTTGCCATACAGTGCTGTTTGCAAACCAAAAGCTAAAATTGGAAAATAAATGTGTTATCTCAAATACAGTTCTGAGTGAATTTTAGTTTTTGGAGGTGAAAATTGAACTTTAGTTCTGAATTTTTTGCAGCCAATAAGAAAAATCATCTTTAGACAAGGTAGTGCTGTCCTTCCCATTGTTTGCTTTAGCAAACTGTCCTGACTTTTTATGTGTTTGTTTAAGGTCTTAAAGACCACAAAGTTCAAAGAACTATGAAGTAGAAATATCTTCTTTCTGTGTATAGATCTCTTAATAATTTTTTTTCTTTTAGCTATATGGCTGGGATTTTCGCTGATGAAGGTCAAATGAACTAATTTTAATAGGCAATGCTTGCAGTGTGATCATAGCTAAAGCTGTGACTGCCTTAATAAAATTTCATCTCTGAAGCTATGTGTCACCTTGTGAGTAAGTCTCTAACATATCTACAAGAGCTTGCTTATTCAAGTAAATTTTAATTTACTGGTTTTTAAGATGGGAACAGTATCCTTGAATAGGACCTCATGGAAGAAATATTAATATACTGCTTTTAAACTGCTCCCACTCTCTATGTTTCAAAGTTCCAACTTTATTTTTCCTCCACCTTTTTCCCACCACTTCATTGAAATCAGTCACCAAGGAAGGCTGTTCAGACCAAACTTATTAGCCACATTTTGCTATCTTCCTCCTGGTAAGATGAGAGCCCATCAATTTCAGTAAGTGTTTGTGACCTGTTACTCACTGCAATATCAGTATCAACTGCTAGTGTCATGATGGGGTAAATGTTGGCAGCCTTTTAGACACTCCCACTTGGTTGTGATCCAAAGCCATAGTAAGCTTCAAATTCTGAATTATTTGGTGTGAAATCATAAATGTATTGTGAAAACATAAATATGTCTAATCATGCACTTAAGGAAGCCTTCTGAGGAAACTTTCTATCTATCTATCTATCTATCTATCTATCTATCTATCTATCTATCTATCTATCTATCTATAAGTCTCTAGTTTTCTTGTACTGGTTTGGTTGTGCTGGGTTGGTTTTTTCAGGAATAATTTGCTTCAGTACTATGAAATAGTATTGTAATGTTTCCATAACATTAAATTGGTGATAGGTTTTAATAGGTGGCTTGTTTACTGTAAAGTTGCATTTCATTAATAAATATCTTATATTAAAATAGATCATTATATGTATTTACTGGAATAAAAGAAGCATTTGTTTTAGAGGATAAATTGAAGGCTTTAAGTTGGAAGTTTCGTAATGTCCTACTCTTCCATTGGGATATATAAATACAATGTTTGTCTAAATGTTAGGACATGAAAATAAGATTAAGATTAATGAAATCTATAGAATTCTTAAACATGCTTTATGTTTTCTAAAGGGTGAAGTTTTAAGGGTAAAGAATTAAATCAAAAATGCATAGAGGAGGTTCTACTGTTATGTTCTTTTATATAGTTTCATTTGCTTTACATATATTGGAGAAGAAGTGTGTGTCTGTATGGGAGGAGAACATCAGGGACAGAGGGAAGCTCCTGCACTTGCTGCATCTCCTGCTTGTTGACCCCCCAAGGCTGGAGCAGACTGGACAAGGCCATCTCTTCATGTGTTGGGGACAGGCTTATGTGGCACCAGCAGTGACTGCAGCACTCTGAGGGTCTCCAGGTGGCACTGGCCTCCCCTGGGTCTGCCTGATGTCAGAGCAACTTTCCCCAGACACTTGTCCCACAAAATGAAGTTGTGTAATTCAGATGCTACTTAGGCAACAAAAAATTTCCTGAGTCCTGACCTAGATAAATCAAATAATATCCTAATTGGGTATACTTAATTGGTGTTTGGAGGCATTTTTAGACAGTTTTCTATTTCCACTGGGAATATTTTCATTTTTCTGTTTATAATTTACACCACAAGTTTGTTTATTAACAATTCTTGACATTTCTTTCATCTTCTTATGAATTTATACTTGAGAGCAAAGAAAGTATATCTTTGTTCTCAGGAAAGAAAAGTTACTTTGAGTTTTACTTTGAAGCACCCAATGATATAACTGAAATGTCATGAATAATTTAAGCAAACATTGATGCAAATGTTACTAGAAATAATCAAGGAACTTTAGAGGTTGTAAATAAAACCGATTTAAAGATGAAAACTGATGCAACTTGCAATTCTAATTTTGTATACACGCAGAAGTAGGACAAAATAGTATATTGGAACATATGGGAATGGAACAAACAGCACTGACACTATGTGGGTGATTCATTTATGGGTAAAAGAACTTAAATATCTTACTCTGGGTTGCATATATACAGCAAGACCAGGGAATTTAAAAGACTTCTAGCTTTCTTCGTGATATTTTGAAAATGATGCATCATGGAAGCACAAAATGGTTTGGAGTGGAAGAGCCTTGATCACTGCCAGGGATGGGGCATCCACAACTTCTCTGGGCAACTTGTTGCAGTGCCCCACCACACTCACAGGGAAGAATTTCTTCCCAATATCCAACCTAAACCTACTTTCTTCCAGTTTGGATTTAGTAGCACACACCTTGCCAATAGCCTGAATGTAAATAGCTGTGCTATTTTCATCTCTGTATGCTCCAGCATTCTAAACTGCCTAACCTAAATGACTTTGTGGTACTTGTTAAATAATATTGTCTCATTTCTGGTAATTCAATCAAGGAAATTGCAGGAGAATTCTGTTGGTGATGGTGAACCAACCATGATGTCAGGTTTTCTGATATCTGCAAGTCTTGCTTTCTTGTTTTTTTTTTTTTGGTTGGTTTTTATTTCTCTTTGTATTTTGAATATAACAGTCTATTTACTAAGCATGTTTTATGCTGTGAGACACAGCTGGTATGTGGTAGACGATCACAAAACTGGTATTTCACCTCAGTGTTCCCATTTGCTTCACTTGTTTCTTCCAGCCCGTAAGTGATGGTTCTGTGTAGGGAAAGGCTTCACAGGGCTGCGCTGGGAAGCAGGGCACAAGCTCACAGGGACTGCATTGTGTGTCTCAGTACTGTCACAGCCACAAACACAAGCTGGGAATCCATACACACAGTAACCCATTCATGATTTGCCTGAAGAGTGTCTGAACTGTGATGCTGGACTCCAAAGGGTATCCACAGTCCTCTGGATTGCACTGAGTTTTAAGTAGATACAAAAATCTTTCCTTCCTGAATAGAATTTTTCAGACTTGCTAAAGGGTATTTCTCTCAAATATTTTTGTGGATTTTAAATAAACTACAGTGAGACTAAGACAGCATTTCAATCAAATCAGCTTGCTACCAGTCACTGTATCAGTATTGGTAAACCAAATAGATGGAGAGATAAAAAGAGTTTGCATGGATAATATTTTTAATAAACAGTAAAGAATAAGTTCATGAACTTTTTTTGGATACTTTTAAAATATTATGGTGATGATAGTGCAAAGCTATCTGATTCAGATATGATTGTGTTCCCATAGTTTATTTTTCAAGGAGAAATCTCAGAGGAGATTATAAAAGAATACTTGAAAGATTTAATTAAAATCTATTCTCTCACATTTAATACTGCCTAATAGTTTTAATTAATCTGAATATTCCTAATTGCTTGTGTAAGTTTTGCCATGTGTAAATACCTAATTAAAATATTAACCACCATCAAATGTAGTCTAAAATTAAATATATAAATGCTCTGTCACTGATCAGGAGGATTACATGAAAAAATAGTAAACTTTCAGGTATGAAAGCTTTCTGACTGCAAGTAAAAGCAGATTAGCTGTAGTAAAAGGGGAAGCAGATGAAGAAAGTTCATGCAGTTTCTTTCTTACTTACTTACTTACTGAGTTTATAGTTTCCTACTGAGCCAGCCAATATAAGACTTCTGTAGCTCTAGTGGTGTTTAGAGAAGTTTGGAGGTTGTTTGAACCTTCACTAGTTAGTTACAGTCCTTGAGGGACTGTCTGTCAACACAGAGTGCTAGAATGCAAAATATTCAGTCTCCTTTACTGGGTTTCAAGGACCAGATGGTAGGGGACATAGTTATGACCTGTATCCTCTGAGAAAACTTCCTTTCTCATTTCCAGAGTCATATAAAAGGTACAGAGAGCTCTTCTTGCTTCTAGAGGTTGCCCGACAGAATAGCCTCATATTTGTTTGTGAGCCAAAAATGGATGGTGGCAAAGTCAGTGTAAAGGTTGAAGGAGAATAGTTTGACCTTTTTCTCATGATCAGTCTGGGAACACCATCAACACACATTTTCCATAAAGATATCCTCTGGGATAACTATTTGTTGTAATGGAATAAAAGCCTCTTAGCTTAGACTAACCTGAACCAGTAAATTCTCGTGAATGCCTCTGCAGTGTGCTCCTTAAACATTATGACTCTGGAAGTAGCTCATGCTGAACTAATTGATCCCTGCCCCATGGCATGGAGTTGCCATGATTAGGAACTTAAGGAAATCTCTCAGGTAATCAGGTGTTGGGATTTTTTAATGGGGCAAAAGTAAAAGCTGCTTTTGCTATAAAGACCAATAGAAACCCTTTGCTGAAGGAAGCCAAACCAATCTTTTGGTTTCAGTTTCCACGGGAATTTGATTATTCTGAGAGCACAAACTTCAAGATTTTTAGAATTTTAGGTCATTGCTCCAGGTCCTTATGTTATTTGTTGTGGATTGCCCCCTCCTAAAGAGTCAGGGATTTGATTTTTAGAGGAGCATTATTAAAGTGAGAAGCGTGGCTTTAAAACCCAAGAAAAATAGACTCCATCCCTCTGCCTTGGGGGATGTGTCCTCTAAGCCCAGGAAAAATAAAACTCCACCTATCCTCTGTAAAACCCACCACCATGTCCCTGTTCTGGGTTCTCTGTCTCTGGATTAAGATGAGTTGGTTCCTGTGTTGGTGCAATAAATGGATTCCAGAGTTTAACCAAGCAGAGACATGTCTCATTGAATCTCTTATGCCAATCACCAGCAGCTGTAACCTCCCTGGACATGATCCTGCTGCAGCAGAACACCACAACTTATGACAACATTCCCCCCTTATAAACCTATGGGCTAGAGATAATTAAATGAGATGTTTCAATATGGAATGCTATTATTATTTTTTGGTCCCCTGAAAGGTCTCTGTAGATAAATTAGACAATTAGCTCTTTTAGCAGTCATTACTCACAGTGGTCCTTCTGAGTTCTATTTCAAAAATGAGATGATGTAGACTTGAGTTGGCAAAGCCTCAAACCAGTAAACCAGTTGAAAAGCTGAAAAGCTCTTCTCTTTAAAATAATCTCCAAAACCAACAAACATTTCTCACAATATATAGAAAATATCATCAGATCTTGTCTTTTTTATTTCAATAATGTCTCAGATATAATACATTTTGCCTCCTCCATGTATGTTCCAAGGGCTTTTCTATATGTTTTTTCCTGTTAAAGTGACAGATGGAGACTGGCTTTAGGTGCCTTTTTTTTTTTTAAATGGAAAACTAAACCAAGAATAAAATAATTTCACTTCTTATTCTGTTAATACTTTCATGTTATCTGGGTGCTCACAACTAGGAAGTATTATTTCAGGTGCAGTGCTCCAGGGAAATCTTCCCAGTTATTAGCATTCTCCATAGGTAGACTTGCCACTGTTAGTGAGACATGAATTCTGGGAATCAGTTAGTTTATATTTATGTCCTTTGCTTTGTAATTACTAACCTTGGCCTCACATCTCAGTTTTAGAGAGATGAGACACAAAGGATAATATCCTAATGTTTGTCCCAGCTGGTTTTTCCTGTAGCCTGTACTCACTACCTCTAGCTCCCACCAGAAAGTCAAGGGAGCAGTTGTTTCTCTGTCCTCATCCTGAACAGTAAACTTCTTCCTAGTAGACCATATAAACAATTCTACAGCTTCTTCTGGCATAGAAACATTTCAATTGAGAATGGAGTCCAAGTTGTGGTGGGTTGGTTTGGGTTGGTTTGCTTTTCCCGTATAATGCAAATCAGGAGTACCGGTACCAGAAAGTGTAATTTGGTTCATTAAGTATTTTATGCTGCTGAACTATTAAACATATTTTATGGGTTTGTAGTTAAATTGATGTAGGATAAGTTACAGGCAGAAAGTTAATATTATAATACTTTTACATAAATCACTTATTTTAATAGAAAATTACCAGGCTATCTTGACTAAAAATTGTTCTGTTCTTAACCATATTGAATATACCGATGGAGACTGCACTTGAGCTTTTGAAATCATCCCCTGATATTCTGGAAAACTTGCACAAAAATGTTTTAATAAATTTCCTTTGTTTTCATTGACATTTTGATTTGATTAGCTGAAATTATAATATCTCCCTAAAGTATGGGTAATTGTATTCATATCATTTTTGCTTCAAGTAGTGGCATGTTACAGATAATTTTTTTTTATTCTGAAGCATGTTGGCATTTGTGGGGATACTGTCAGAATCATAGGATTTAGTTGATGTACATTTATGAACTTATTATTTCTGTCATCCTTTAGAGAATTGAACTATTTTCCATATCAAACAATTAAAATAATCTAGCATGAAATCTCTTCTTTTCCTTTTGGAAGTAGAATGTGGGTACTCTGATGGGAACCCTGTATCTCCTCTCTATTATTCCCAAATTTCTGCTTAAAGAATATAGACTGTTAAGGAAATGATGCAGCTGATTGTAAGGAAAAGAAAACCTCCTGAAAGGGAGCTGAATTTTTTGCAGCAGAACTGGTTATGACCCAGACTCTGCCACAAAGCTCTAGTGGCATACAAGGGAAAAAATGGTTTCCCAGATAGTCACAATCTGTGTTTCATTTTGCTTTCTAACTTAGTAACCAAGGTCTGACTTACAGAAATACCGAGGGCTGAGAGCTGTACTTTGAAGCATAAAGTGTTGTAACAGAAAATACTATTATGGAAGCAATGTGGTTTCACATTCTCAAATTCTGCATTTAAAATAAACAGGCTTTTTTTTTTTTTACTTGATGCTTAATGTATCTCATCTATAAAATAATAATAATATATTTACCTGGAGCTATTATGGAAATTATGTTATGTCTTAACTAGAAGCCATGTATGACTGTGTAAAGAACATGGATCTCTGAAAACAAATTCAGTGATAACAACTGGAGCTGGGTTCTGCAGACTTTTTATTTTAAAGGTTGCTCTTTAAATTCATTGTTTCCTAACACTTCACCCCTCTGCCCTCAAAGGTCTTAAGTTTATTCTTGAAATCATTAAGCACATTTGATCAAAATTCTTTTTTTTCCTTTTTTCGCAGTGTAGGAAATCAGCAGACAATACTGGCTACATTTTATTCTCCTCATAGAGATGAACCTTTGAACTTGATTGTGTGTATGTAGATTTAATGAGCCTTCTAACTTTGGAAAATAAACTGTCTCCTAGATTAAGTGACAAATACATACAAAATACATGGAAAGGAAAAAAAGCAGAAACAAAAACTACCTTACCGCTTAACTTCCCCTCCTGTCTTATGTAGCCCAAGTTGGAGGTGCTCCTTTTCCTCTACACAGTAAGTTTGCCAGTAAAAAAACATTTGGCAAATCAGGCAGAAATGCTCTGCACATGTATCTCTGTGAACAGATATTATGCAGGCTGTTTTAAAATCACAGCGAGAATCAGCAGTAGGGCTTTCTTAGTGATGCTAATGCACAAACATTTACTAAAAAAACCCAGTGATAAAACGCAGAGAAACGTGTCAGAGGAATGATGGATTCCTAAAATGATAATGATGTCCAACTTGTCTCATCTTGCCCCATTTTTCTTTCTGTTTACAGAATGCAGTGATAGTTTTACATAAATGCTTGCAAATAACATGGGAAATTCAGGTCAAATAGGGGGACTAGTAATTTGTAAAACACAATGAGTGTTTGACAGCAATATATATTTAGCTTATGTTGGTTGGTGTTGTGTTGAATGTCTCCTTAATCAGAGCTGAAGAATTGTTTTGGAGGTTTTCTATTGGGGTGCTTTTTGGTTTTGTGGTTTTGTTTGTGGGAGTTTTCATGTGGGTTGGTTGTTGTTTGAGCTTTTATTTTTCTCTTTTTATAATATCTGAGGAATTCTACATCTCTGTAGATATATAAAATACTGATTGATTTGGGAGATACTCTGTCACTGCAAAATGTAAACCTATGATATAAAACTACTGTTGGATTTAAGAGATTTTCTGTCACCACAGATTCTAAGTCTATAAGTGCATTGTTAATTTTTTAGTTCTTTGCAGAGGTTCATGATATTTGTTGATGATTTTGTTAAAGGGCAGTTCTTTGAAATTTAAATTTCCCCTTTATTTGTTTGCTTATTTATGCAGAAAAATCTAAATCCTGGTTCAAGATAAGAGGAATTGTCTGTTTCATGTTAGTGGTCAAGGGTGTGGGGTAAAATGCATTTTTTCTTGGTTAATGACCCAGTCACTGTGGGTATAAACAAGTTCTTAGTGAGGCCAAAACAAAGCTGCTTCCAAAAAACAAGCATATGACTTACATAAACATATTTGTACTTAAATTCTTTGGGTGATACAGTGCTTTTTTAGGAAGGAATAGCTCATCTGGTTCTGAATGCGGCGTGGCATTGAGGACATTTGGAACATGCTTCACTGTTGTGCCAGAAAATGGCTCTGGGACATGAGGAACATCTTTCTGTCCAGAACATTTCTGTTTGTATTTTGGAAGCAGACAAAGTTGTGGAAGATGTTCAGCTTATTTTAATTACCAGCCTCCAGAAATTAGTAAGTTATAAAGAGGAATGTGTGAAATGAACAGCAGAAGAAAATAAAAGAAATACAAAAGTCTGTTGCTGCAGCTTGGACCTGCAATGTCCTAGTGATTCCAGTCCTTTCTCTTCTGTATAATTTCTGGGCTAATTTTGGAAATAACCTTTCTGAGTTCTTCAGTGCATCCTTGGAACTGATGTCCTAGACTCGATATTTCAGCATTGCCTTGTATCATCTAGCATATAACTTAGCTAAGAGGAGAGTGATGCATCATTTGCTGAGCTGGAATTAGAGAGTAAGTTAATTAAATGTGAGAAGTTTTGCCTTTTTGTATTAGATTGAAAACAACTGTAGAAGATTAAATTACAGTATCACTGGGGGGAAAAAAAGCACCACAGTTAAAATCCAGTTGTGCTCTGTGGTTAAGAAATATTATATTTAGACTACAGTGCTGTAATAAATTCAAAACTTTTACATCAGGTGTATATTAAGAAGAATGGAACCATAGAATTGTTTGCCTGGAAAAGATTTTTAAGATCAAGGCTAACTGTTAACCCTGCCAAAGCCAATGCTAAATGTCCTCAGGTACCACACCTACCGTCCAGGGATGGTGACTCCACCACTGCCCTGGGCAGCCTGTGCCAGTGCTTGACAACGGCTTCAGCAAAGATATTTTTTTTCTAATATCCATTCTAAACCTCCTCTGACACAATTTGAGACTGTTTGCTTTTCTTCTACCACTTGCTATCTGGGAGAAGAGGGCAACCCCCATATGGATACAACTAGCTGCATTTTTACTTCACTCACCCCAAAAGCTCTGTTTATTTTTTTTTAACTATAAAGTAATCAATTTGCATCTTGCCATGACATGTATATGGAAGGATCTCTAAGCCCTTGTGGTCTGACCTGTGCTCTTTGTGGGTTCAGCAGTGTACAGGAATTTTTTACATAGTTTTCCCTGCAAATATAAACCTCATGTGTATTCACATTTTAATGTAGAATTCAGATGTTTTTCTTCTTTAAAAGAATTTATAACACCAAGTTACTTCAGGCTACTTTTTAACCTCATATCTACAACTTCTCCTCCATAGGGCAGTTCCTGCCTGATGGAACAAGAGAGTTGTGTGAAAATCAGATATATATATCTGATATATATATCTGATATACATATATGTAATATTTGAATTTGTACAGGCTACTATAAGAGAACAGAAAAATTCCAACTGAAGAGTGGAGTTCCCCCGCCCAGGGTAAACAATGCCTTTGGGTCCCCAGGGACCCCTCCGCTCTGCCTGAGGGAGATAAACCCGGGAATGGTAAAACTCCACCCTTCTCCTATAAAACCCACCATGCTGCCCCTGTTTGAGGTTCTCTGTCTATGAGTTAAGCTGTGTGTGTTCCTGTACTGGTGTCG
Organism: Anthoscopus minutus; assembly: GCA_013399455.1. Classification (NCBI taxonomy): domain Eukaryota; kingdom Metazoa; phylum Chordata; class Aves; order Passeriformes; family Paridae; genus Anthoscopus; species Anthoscopus minutus. The sequence continues at coordinate 21,009 of VWYI01012828.1, read as the reverse complement.
CTCCAAATAAATAAATTCCTGGACATGACCAGCAGAAACCGGTCTCGTTTTGTCTCATGCCGGTCACCAGACCTTCTTGGACTTGATCCTGATGCTGCAGAACGCAACAAATGGTGGAGAATGCGGGGAACCAGTGAAGGCACTAAGAAAACAGCACAGCCGTCTCCAGCAACACCCCGTAAGTGCCCCACTGATGGCTTCACAGCCGGCAAGACCCCCACCTTGTAAAGGATTCAGGAGTACCTGGCAGGAAGGCCAGACTAAGAGTGCCTCAGAACCATGGAGAAAAGGGGCTTACGGGGACAGTCAAGACCATATGATGAACTTAACATCTGCAATCACACAACGAAACGTATTACAGGTGGTTGCATTTTCTTTTTCTATACGGGAGTTTTATGGACAGTATGGACGGTCTTGTCCCTTCCCTTAACTGTTTTTTGGTTTCTATGAAGCTCCCCTTCCGTTTTAGGATGTACCTCCCCTTATCTCCCCATATCCTTTGTTCCTAAGGGCAGGACAAAGGGTGAAAAATGCCAAAATGGCTCAGAGCTGCTTCCGTCTCTCCATCACCCATGCGCTCTTCTGCCTCCCCATTACCCGTTTTCCTGAAAGCAGGACAAGGGACAGAGAACGTCCAAAGAGATGCGGGTCTGCTGTCGTCTCCCTGCCGTCCCGTGTCCCCCTTCACTTCCTGTCTTTCCATACTCCCTGTTCCCTGCCCGGGAAAACCCATCCCGGAGCCCCATCCCCTCCTCAAAATGGTGCTTACCACGTTTTTTGTGATCCCTCTTTCGCGCCTTTCCCCTTCCGGCCCGAAAGCTTCTCCGGTAACTCCTCCTGCGGTTCCACCCCTGCTCCGGCTGCTCCAGCTCTGAGGGCTGTGCCTTTTCACCGGGAGTCACAGCCCTGCTGGGAAATTCGAAACAGGAACCAAAGCTCCTCAGCCGAAGCCAGCTGAGATGGCGACTCCCGAGGAGGCATCGGTAGGGAAGCTGAAGCTGCACACGGAGGACGGCGCCCTTCATTAAGAAGAGATTAAAGACTTCCCTTTATAACAAAGAGATCAAAGAACTGCACCCTTCCTAAGAAAAAAATCAAAAACTGGAAGAGACTGAACTAAAAAATCTTTTCGTTTTTAATTTCCGAGTTCGAAGTGCTTGCTTCTAGTTTTGTTTTTTGTTTGTTTGCTTAATATGTGTTACTGTTGGATACTAGTGTTTTTAATGCCCCACAAAGCAAGATGAGTGCTTTGTGGGGGAGGTAAGTTCTCTATTATGTAAGTTTTAAAAGCATTCTAAACTCCTAATCAAAACTTAATAAAAACAGGGCAGTTGTGGAGTTCCCCCGCCCAGGGTAAACAATGCCTTTGGGTCCCTGGGGACCCCGCCCTTCTGCCTGAGGGAGACAAACCCAAGAATGGTAAAACTCCACCCTTCTCCTATAAAACCCAGCACGCTGCCCCTGTTTGAGGTTCTCCATCTATGAGTTAAGCTGTGTGTGTTCCTGTACTGGTGTCACTCCAAATAAATGGATCCCTGAACTTGACCAGCAGAAACGCGTCTTGTTTTGTCTCATGCCGGTCACCAAACCTTCCTGGACTTGATCCTGATGCTGCAGAACGCAACACTGAAGGAATAGCATACTTGAACAAGTGGAGGGTTTTGTTTGCTTATTTTGAGAAAAGATAAAGGCCCTTTAGTTGTGTATTTTGGTGATTCTGGAACATTTTGCTCCTCATTACCCAACTATTTTTAAAGTAATTGCTTAATTAAGATGGAAAGGTGATTGCCTTATTTTTCTAACAGTTACAGGAAATTGACCTCGTTTTCCTTCCAGGGAGATTTAGCTATGGAGCTGCTGCTTGCTTGGCTTTGGCATCATATAGCTTGGCAGGCTGCAAACTGCGCAGAGGCCACTGCACTGAATTTATACAGCCTTATATAGAAACTGCCTTGGGTGAATTGGCATCATAGAATGAACCAGAGAGAGGTTCTTTCTATGATGAGGTACAGGTCTCTCACAGAAACAGTCCTGACTTACCTAATATGTATGAAAAAGGCTCCTTTTAGATACTCACTTATGGTTTTGCCACATACATCAACTTTGTGCTTTAGAACTAAAAATCTAGATTGATATCCCACTGCAAAAGGCTTTTTTAGCCTGGTGTAAAGCTTAAAATGGAAAGTTTGGAGTCTCTGTAATCAGCCCATTTGAAGTTCCATATCTGAAAATCCAGCAAGTGAACCACGCTTTAAACACTGATACATTTTGAATTTTAATAGATTTTATTACAAGCCTTCAAATTAAAAGATGTCAGGAGAGATAAAATGTTGTGGATTCAGATTCAAAGGGACTTTGATTAGACATAAAGGTCAGCAATAGTGGCAAAAAGTCAATGCATCTAAATTGAGCAAAAACCTCTGGAAGAGAATATGCTAATCTTTCATGTAAAGTACTTGTCAGGCTGATCTTGGCTCATATCCACAACAGTTAAACTATTTTCTGTGATGAAATTTTAACAAATGGTAATCCATGTGTAATTTGCCTCTCAAGTGTGTGCCATTTGTTTTTACAAATGTTAGATTTTTAACTGCTAAGGAATCATATTATACTACATAATGTGCTCCTGATTAAAGATTTTGTTTTAGAATCTTTAGCTCAGTTTTTAACTGCAACTTTTTTTCCTGGGGGATGGAAAATGCAAATGGGAGAAAAGGAAGATGAAAGAAAATCGAAACTCTAAATGTCATTGCTTTGTGTAAAACTAAGTGTAAATGTATAAATTACTCTTTAATTGAGCAGCTACTTCAGGAGCCTAAAGTTATAGTAACTGTTAATATTTCTGAATGTGAAATTAAGATTCTGCACTGTTAGTGAGCAAACTCATTAAGGACATAAAAGGATGACAGGATGAAAAAGGATTTACATTTATAGAGTCTTCTGTAAAATTATAAGAAATTACAGGCTCCATTTTTTGAGGCAGAAATCAAGGTTGCATGTCTAAACCACACTGACACTGTTGCTGGATTTTGCATAGCTGAGAACGAATAGGAAATTAACAGAGTTTAATACAAGCCTGTTGAATTCAGTCAAACTTCGTGGCTTTGATGGGGAAGAACAGAAGGCATAATTTCAGCCTTTGTTTAGTGTGCTGGACAGATAGCTCCACTTACATCTAAGTATGGTCAGGATTAAAACTGTGATGGATGGCACTGCAGCACATTCTTGACAGCTTATCTGTTCAAATACAAATTTCTGTCACAGTCCTAGAATGTTTGAAGGAACATTCAGAGATGAAATATTGTAGCTGCAACAAGTCTAGTGTGAAGCTATTATGCTTTGAAAGTAAAGATAATTACAAACTGTACATCTCCTAGGCACATATCTGTATTAATAATGAATAGTAGTAAATACACTGGAGTATACTAATGAAATGTTATTGAACGCAGAAGTTTTGGAAACTGTAAGGTTATCAATCTGTCAAGAAAAGTGCCAGTGTATCTATCTGATTTTTGGGTTTTCTACTTTATTTTAGGCAAATAAGTATTTTAGAAAGTTCCTGAAGATCCTGATTTATTCTACCTTTCATAACATCTCTTTAGAATATTTTATTAAACTTTTTTTTTTTAAGTGTTCATCAATTTCTGTAGGAAAAAAAGATTTTTTTTCACTTAACACAGTCATTATTGCCTCCAAAAAACTCTGGTTAAACCGATGTTTTTATTGAAGTACTCTGTAGATGGAATATTGTCCTTATTATAGCAGCAAAGTAGGTCAGAACCTCACTGTTTGACAGATGTGACATACAAAGTCCCTACCTCCATACTAGTCATGAATTAAATGAAAAAGAAGCTTATTAGTGCAGGAGAATGTCTGAGAACGAGAATTTAAAGAGCTAATGCCTGTAGTGATTTTCTTCTTTGTTCTTAACCATTAATTGAAGGAGAAGCTTAAAACTTTATTCCATTGCAACCAATTCCCACAGAAGCGGGGAGTCCAGCTGACACTGCAAATGGCATAAAGCTTTGTAATATGAGCTATTGATTTAGCACAATAAGAAAGAAAATTGAACTCCATGAAGTGAGAATAAATTGTCTAGCTGCCGAATCTCTGTCATGAAATCTCATCTCTTGTTCATGTGTTGTCCATGGGATGTGAACATTTGTCAGCTTCCAAAGAACTTCCAGTTGTCCTCTGGTGCCATTGTAGTCCAGGCTGCCTCAGCTATCTCAGCAGGTGAGGTTGCTGTTCATGTTGAATAGCCTGTGATCACACTGGTCAAATTTAAGTATCAAAGAACTCAAGAGTGGGGAAGAAATGTCTTAAATGTCTTCAACAGCACTATATGTACTTGTTTGAAATAACATTGATGAATGTGTCATTGTATTTTAATCCAAGTACTTTCATACATCATTCTAAAGGTAAAATCGTAGACTCCAAATACTTAATAAATGGGTAATTAACCTGTCTTCTCAATAAAGTCTTGGTCTTGGAATTTATATATTTCTAAGTACTGTTACTAAGTGTGCCTTGACTGTGTTCAGAGCAGTGACTGTGTGCAGACTCCTCAAGCAGTTCAGACCCTCATTTCACACAACACTGGCTGCATCCTTGCTGCAATAATGTACTGGTTTTATTTATTCTTGGCTTAATCTGCCAACTGTATAACTCCTATACCAACATTTGGGATCTTCTCTATAAAAGTCATTGGTTGAAGAAACTGCTCAAGAAGGCTGAAAAACTAGAGTACTTAGAATTTGTTATAGTAAAAAATACTAATAGTAATATATAAAACAGGGTAGGAGAATCATAGAGAGATTAATAGATATGAAAAACATTTAATATTTATTTTTAATAAAACAGGGATGAAATGATTAGGATGTAGTAGCTCTGTCTGAATAGGGCCTGAAAGCAGGAGAAGAATTTCAATAGTAACTCACATTAAGAGGTGGTTAAGCTATGAAAAAGAGCTAAGCAAAGAAAACTCACCTCTATCTTCTTTATTCTCCAATTCTGTCCATTTTGCACAGTCTGTTGTCTCTAATTAATACATTTCTTTGGATGTGTGTTTTTAAAATAGAAATATTCCAACTACACCTTTCTAAAGAACTAAAAACAAAAAAAAAAAACCAAAACCAACCAACCAACCAAACAAAACCAAAATCTTGTTCAATGATGAAAAATATTAAATTCAATCTAAGCAACCAAAGCAACAGGATTTGCTGGCTAGAGATAGATAGGAGATGCTGTTTTTAAAATTCAAATATTTTAGTTTGACAATGTAGCTTTGCACAAGAGCCTGGGCGACATGGTTCCTTGGCCATGGAGCAATCTGCCTGATAGGTCTACCCCAGAGCTATCCCCATGTCACTGTCGCAGAAATTAGTCCACCAAGTGTAAATTTTGGCTCAGTCAAAGTTTTCAGGACAACTTTCCCAGAGAACTTCCTGGAAGTTGCCCTAGTTGGGAAGTTGCCTTAGTTCAGTTATTTATTTAAGTTCAATTTTGGACTAAAATACCAAGTAACAAAATTCTCTGCAGCTCAATTCTATTTTTTCCAAGTGACTCCTCTAACTCCTGTCCATGCTTTTAACTAAATGTCATCATTCCCCATTTTTGGAGGAAGTCAGCATTGCTTATATGACTAGAAACTTGTATTTTTTCACCAAAGTAAGGAGAAGAAACACCTTGTGATCTGGATTTGTATGATGGATAATATCTTGACTTAGTCTCTTAAATGGAAAGGATTTTCAGGCTTGAACACTTTACTTAATTCCATATTTTATGGAGAATGTGATTCCTCAAATAGGCAGGAACTTGGACATTAAGACTGTATAAGTAAAATGGAAGACATTAAGCTTCATTTAGCAGAGAAAGGGCCGAAAGGGGTCTGTATCTGGCTTGTGATTGTGCAGATATGTTGTCCTTGTTTGAGTCTCCATCATGGGCCAAGGTCAAGAGCTTCCTGGAACAGGGAGTGGAAGAGTATAGTATTTTGATGTATTTTTATACTTAGGCTTATTTAGAAAAAAATATGCAAGTTTAGAATATAATTTTGACTTACATTTAGATGTGTGCTATATTTCATCAGATCTTGAATGACTGACCTAGTGAGCTTTTCCACTGATTTTTAAACAACAGCCTGAGCAATATTTCAGTCTGTAAGACACTGAAGTTCAGGAATGAGTGCATTCCTTTGCTCCCCAAGGCATCCATACTAAGTAGATGAACTTTAACTTGAGGAGAAATGATGGCTGGACTCCCAGAGTATCTCATGGGTGTCAGGTTTAGTCTTCAGGACCACTAGTAGACAATCATGCTGGTCTGTCACAACACCTTCACCTTGGGTGAACTGCATGCTGAGCAGCACATTTGATCTCTGGCAGCAGTGAAAGCACACATCCATATTAGCTGCTCTCACCCTCTCTTATTGTTTTCCAATAATCTGGAAGCAAATGAGTTGTGTTTGATACAAAAGCATTCTTCTACTCTGCTGGCACAAGTACAAGTTTCTTCATTGTTTCTTCTCTTCTCATCCTCTCTGAAGTTAGAAACAAACTACTTTACAAAAAAATTACTAGGAGCTAATACCAAATGCCTTATAAATATAACATTTATGTATAAAATACTTATTTTGTAAAGCTTTTGCTTTGTGAACCATGATGATCTAAGAATACGTAACCTTTGTTATCTCCTTTTCAGCTATAGGAATTGGGTAGGATTGTGTGGTTGGGCTTGCATTGTGACATCAGAATGCCATTGTGACATCAGAATGCCATTGTGATTAAAAGTAATCTGTAAAATGAGAGTAAAGTTCTGTAGGGAAAAAATGAAATAAACAAAATCAGCTTCAAACCTTTAGAAATTCTTTTCTCAGCATGGTAGATGAATGTGTGCACTGACCCATGCAGCTGGTGCTTCAGAGTGTAACCTGCTGAGGTGAGAGTCTGTTCATGTTTTAAGGAAACACAATTTCTCATCATAGCAGTGTTCCTAAGGGATATACTTCTCTTTCTTATTCACTGTCAGATTTCAAAGACCAACAGGAAAAAATGTTGTATTGTGTCTTGGTATTGCTTGTTCGTGGTGAAGATATAGGAACGAATCGCAAAAGCAAGGAAAACTTTAAATACACTATACATATAATCTAGTGCAGTGGGTTTAGAGTTGATTCAACTCACCAGTGCACTTACTCATTTCTTGCTGTGAGATATGATTTAAGAGAAGGCCAAAAACAGGCTCAGAACTTAAGACTATGAAGAAAGCTTTATTGACAGAACTAAAAGAATGAAAAAAATCAGAATTAAGCTTCCAGAACACTTTCCCTCCCCCTCCCCACCTTCTTTTTTTTCCCAACTGACAACACAGAAACAAAACCTGGGATTTTAAATCAGTTATCAATTCTACAATAGTCTTTCCTCAGTTCTTATAGGGCAAGGAGTCTTCTCGTACCATGCCCTGGAGAATTTTCCACAAGAACACAGTTTTTTCGTGGCCTTGCATTTTCACAAACAGCAGCTGCCTGGTTTAGAAAATTTCTGCTATTGTGAAATTCCTCCCATTTTCACAGCCTTCTCACAGCTGAGTGAATGGGTCATGTCAACTTATGAGGTGTTATTTTTTAAGGATGAGCTGTTCAAAAAGAAAGACTCTCTTCCTTTATTTCTGCAATCATCTTCATCTCCACGAACAGAGACCTTTTTCATTTCTTCCTGGGGACATAGGCTCTTCTTCATTCTCATCTCTGGCTCCCTCTCTGCTCAAAGTTCTCATGGTGCTTTGCTTAATTATGGCTGCCTCTGCTCAGGTCTACAGTTTGTTTTCTCTCATGAATTAAAGGAAGTACTGTAGTTTATTATAGTCCATCTCCATGGCATTAACAAAAGTACTTTCAGCCTTACTACTAGGGCATCTCCTCATTCTCCTTCCACCTGAAACTTGTACTCTTTTCTTACTGAGCCTGGTATTATCATGTTATCTTTCCACATGCCACTCTGTGCTTTTCTCTCACCTGAGGGAAGAACCTTGCTCTGCAGGTCTCATCTGTGCACTGACAGGGTTGCCATTTCCCCCAGGCTGGCAGGTGTTGGTGGGCAGTGGCTGAAGCAGTCACGGTGATGGATTTCAGCCGCTGGGCCCCTCCCTCTGCCCAGCAGCCTCTGGAGGGGTCTGGCCCAGCCCAGAGCCCGGGGGGATCCCGGCTCGGCGCGGGCCAGAGGGGCAGAAGCAGGGCTTGGTGTTACCGAGATCTCAGCAGCTGTGACCTGGCCCTGCTCTGGCTGGGGCCCCCCTGGCCTCCCATCCCCTCCCGGGAGCCGCTGGGGCCCGGCCCAGCCCGGCCAGGCCGCGTGGGCCATGGCAGAGCGGGGCCGGCCCCAGGAGAGCTCCCGGTACTTTCTGAAGCTGGAAGCTGAAAAGGGCTTTTGTAACTTCCTGGGTTTTGAAATGTAGTGTTCACAGAGGCGGACCCAGCTTCTCAATGGTTTACAAAGCTGTCAATTCTCAGAACTAGACAGCTACTGGCCTTTCTTAGGCACAGATGAAGCTCCCAGGAGCCTTTCTAAGGAAAACTATTTCTGTGGGTGGTTTTCTTCCTTCTTCCTAAATATTGACCAGCGTTAAACCAGCACAAATAAGTAGCTCAATTCCTCTCTTGAGACAGCCCCTTTACTTGATACTTAGTAGTCAGTGGTATTTTCCAGATTTCAGCTCTTCTCCTTAAACGAGACTTGGTGATTTCATGTTAAAGGAAGGCAATTCAGTGGCATATCACCATCTAAAATAATGGTTTTTACCTTGCATCTTGGTGCCTCTCATAGTTCTCTTTTTTCCATAATGGTAGCATGACTGATCCAATGGAAAAATAACCCTGAAAAAGATAAAGTTTCATCTCAGAAGCCAACTGACTAATCTCTCCAGAAGACATGGATTTGCAAAGAAGAGCAGAATTGTCTCTTTCAGTTTCAGCTCAGTGTTAAACTGGCTAAGAAGCAGCCTGGAACGGCACCTGCAGAAACACTTTGAGTCTCAAACACCACAGTGGATGCAATAAAAAAAAATCTTATCTTTTATATACTTCATTAATTTTAAAAATCACCTGAGAAAATTTTAAAAAGTCAACTCCATTTGGATAAGCTCATAAGTAAACTATATGAGCCCCAGAAGTAGAAGAAGAGCAGTCCAGCTTTCCCCGAGTGAGGAATGCAAATCAAAGCTGGCCTGTGGCTGCCCTCTGGTCCTCCCCAAGATTATATAAACTGGGACATTACTGATAGATTAACATGAAGAAAAGTAGCATTATAATCATATGCTGTGTAAAAGCAGTTTAATTCTCCATCTGACATGTTTAAGATACAATATTAATTATTTAGCTGAGTTTTAGTAGCCTTTTCAGCTGTAGCCCACTAATGACAATCTTGCTTTCTAATGTTTTATGCCTGCTGCGCAAGTGGTTCTTCTAACATTTGCTTCAGGCTCTTTGACATGGCTTCACACTGAGATAAACACAATTAGCATGAGCTATTTAAAATGCTTTTCTCCAGTGCTTGTTTATAATTGGTCTTTTAAGATCCATTTTCATTATTTTAAGCAATGTGTAACAGATTTGATAGCACAGTGAAGATGTATATTCAAGTGTTTCACTCCTGAGATATTCCTGGGTCATCCTCTGTAATAGCATATTCATATACAGAGACTCAAGAACTGACCAGATTGTCCTTCTTTTAACATGATGTACCATGGAATGTATTGTAGCAGACCATGGAGGATAATCCAAAAGAATGCAGGCAGGCTAGCTTACATAGCATAAAAATTTCATTAGAAAGTGTTTTCACTAAATCCTCCTTTGTATTAAAAGTCTTATCTTTTCTATGTGTCATATCAAAATGTCTTTTAGTAAAAATAGTTTTGCAAAGAATATCTGCTGAGGGGGGCTGTACTGAATATTCATAACATCTGAGTGTGTGCTGAGACATTTTAAAATAAATATTTTTTTTAGGTTAAACTACATCAGAATATTATTGTTAATCTTCTTTACATCCTTTCAGGCAGCCTGTGTAAGGAAATTATTGAATTAAAAAAGAAAAGAAAGAAATTTTTTCCTTAGTGAGAGCCCACATGCTCCAGGTCTCATTAAAATCAGTGGAAATCTTCATTGACTTTCCTGAGAGCGGATCTTCTCAGCATGGTTTTGGAGGGGTAAAGGGAAGAAAAGACATTTATCAAAAAATCACAAATGTCTGTTAGAGCCCTCAAGGGCAAGGTTGTTGTAGGGTACATTTTGTGCTCTTCTTTCCAGGCTGCCACTTGGTGACTGACTGAAACATCTCTACTCACTTTCCTGGCTTTTTGTAGGGTTTAGTTTGAAAGTACAGCCAAGGAGACTGTTCCTTGCATGTTCCTCAATCTGTGCACCTGAGCAGGTGACAACTATAATTACTTTTTAATGGTTGGATTTGAAAGAGTATGCTGGTTTTGCATTAATTGATATTTGATGAGGAGGAAAGTTACGCATACAAGTGATTTTTCTGAAAGAAGCTGCAAAGAGCTTCCTCTGTGCCTAGCAAAAGCCAATAGCTGGCTAGCTCTGAGAATTGACAACCTATTGAACCATTTAGAAGCTGGGTCTGCCTCGTGAAATTCACATTTTAAAGACAGGCAAGCCTGAGAAATGGCTCTCTTGGCTTAGGGCTCTGGAAGAAGTAGCTGTGTTCCAGTAGGACCAGGCTCAGGGGCTGGGCTGGGCCAGCCCCATGCGGCCCGGCCGAGATTTCCTGCCCTGAGGGTGGTGAGCGGCTGCCGAGCCCCTCACGGGGGAGTCCCCCGGGCCCCGTCCCGGCGGGGGGCTGGGGCCCCTTCCCAGCGGGGCCAGGCCCTTCCCAGCAGAGCCCGCCAGTCCTTTTTCCACAGCACCACCTGACCATGCCAGACGGAGGCTCTGTCAGCACTGGGAACAGCCATGCGGCTGGGACCAACACCGGGAGTGACCCTGCGATCAGCGCTGGGTATGGTCCTCAGGCCAGGAGTGGCCAGGAACGAGGAGTGGCCGCTGCCATCTCACATCGGGAGTGGCCATGTGGCCGGGACTGCGCGGCCGGAATCAGCACAGCCAGGACAGCGGCACACGGCCGTGTCTGCTTCGGCACGGCTCGCAATGAACTTTGTTTGCTTAGCCACTTTTAGCCAGCCCTACTGCGGACAGAACAAAAACAGCAGCAGCTTTTCTTATTTTCGGGGTTCCACATGAAGGAAAGCGCTGAGTGGAGCCGGCGGCCGACACGGCAGAGACCACATAACCAGCAGCAAGAAACACAGCGAGAGATCCCACTGATGCACAGCCTGGATGGAATCAACTTTTCAGCGCTGCAGAACTCTATAAAACTGTTTCAGTTGGTAGAGCTTGAGAACAAATGAACCTACAAACACCAATTCTCTCCCAAGTCAGGAAAAGGAAAGGGTGAAGGAATGCAAGGAAAACAACATGGGACACACAGGTCAGTAAAGAAGAAGTCAAATTCTAGTTAGGAGAGGATTGAGGAGATGCTTTGGTCTTGGGCTGAAATTCTCTTTGTAAGGCTATGGTGAAGATATATTTTTGATATATCAGACTTTGTTTTTTCCCTGTAATTAATTCATGAAGCACATGGGGGGATGCAGCATTCACTCAGAGCCCATGAGAAAAGGGCACTCGTGCTGGAGCATGTGGATGCTGAAAACCTGTAATCTAATGAGAAGCTTAAACAGAGAGAGATGAGAAATTGCCCCACAGAGAGAAGAAGAAGAAAAGCCTCTGTTACCAAATATAAAAGAAGGGAATGTTTGGGGGTTTTATGCCAGAAAAATTCATCCTTAAAATAGTACCCCATAGATTGACATGGCCCATGAAAGCAGCTGTGGGAAAGCTGCAAGGCGTGGGAGGGACTTTCATGCTGCAAACAAATTTTCCTTTCCCGGGTTGCTGATTTGCTGCAACATTTAAGCCACAAGAGAACTGTTTCTTGTGAAGTCTCCATGGCATGGCAAGAGAAACTCCTCTCCCTACAAGAACTAATGAAGGACTATTATAAAGGTGGTAACTGATTGAAAATCCCAGTTTCTGTCTGTATGTTGTCATAGGGAAAGAAAAGAGGTTGTAGGGAGGGGAGGAGAAATGTTCTGAAGGTTTTATTCTGATTCTTACTATACTTTTATATTAATAAAGTTAATAAAGTTTTCTTTATATCTTTTAAGTTTTGAGCCTGCTTTGCCTTCCTCCTAATTCATATTTCACAGCAGGAAATCAGTGCATACTTTCAGTAGGTGCACTGACAATTTTAGCCAGTGCTAAACCCACCACATTAATTGGTACATTGGCTGGGAAAATCAAATTGTTGAACCTAAACCATGACACAAAACTGGTGTTTCCTCGTGGTTTCAAACTGAAACCACCACAAAGAGGCAGTGAGCTGACTTGAAAATAGGCAGGTCTTCATCTTAGTAAATGACCATAAATTGAAGCTCCCTGGTTTAGCAATTGAAGTACAGTAAATATTCTATATTTGCTTATCACAGCCTTTCTGCCCAATGGATCCTGCAGCTGTTTGTGGGCAGTTCTGGTAAATATGTGTTCCTGGATGTAAGTAAAATGCTCAGTCTGACAAATCACACACGTGTTGGCTGATTCTGTAGGGGCTGAGCATTGCACTTAGGAGCATATGTCTGAGTATCAGTCATGATTCTGAGACTGAGCCCTTGAGACAGAGGGATTTGTTCCATTATTGAGAACAAAACACTGTGGTCATTTGGCAGACTGTGTGGCATGGCAGGAGGGCTGACAGGCCTGGGAGGCTGCAAGCTGTAAGTCTTTTAGAAAAAAGCCCTGCAAACTGTTGGGACTGTTGTGATGGTTAAAACTTAAAAGGGTTCACCGAGGGTACGTCAGTGCAGAGATCAATTCTGCAGCCATCTCAGCTTCCTGGCTGTTCCTGGGCTGGTGGCAACATCCCAAAGATGGCTTCCCTAAAGAGACTTTTAGAACACTATGGATTTCCTCATAAATCAGAACAGGCCACACTTAATACCCACAAGGCATGACAAGTGACGGATAGATGGCTTAGCTTTGCTTTGAATGTTATCTCTTATGTCCTTTGCTGTAACTTAATTTGTTGGCATTAGTTTTGGACTATCCCAGTAGGATCTGTAGCTCTGGAATGGGGGAGAAAAAGTGTATTCTGAGGAGTATGTAAATGGTAGAAGCCACTAAGAATGGCTGGAGTGCAAAAAAGTCCCAAAGGAGAGGATATCCCACCTACCTTCAGTGCATTTGTTTTGAAACATTTTGTTTCATTTATCCCACACCAGTTTTTCACCACCAGGACTCCTTCCAGTGTCTTCTTCTGTGTCATGACCATGGAGTCCTCAGTGCTATGAAAATACCTGCATCTAAATCCCTTGCTTTGAACCCAGAAATTATTTTGATGCATGCCTGCTTCTATCTCTTTCATCTAGCTTTTTGAAAGTGAAAAATACAAGGCTGAAACATCCCAACTACTGAATCATGTCATTACTTGGTTAATTTTAGTGACTTGATTTTGGAGGATCTGTGATAAAATATAGCACCTAGTAACTGTAAGCATGTACTGTTTTTTTGCTCTAATATGTTGCATTGACATGTGGAACTATACAGTGGAACTTAGCCTTTGCCCAGACTTGCCAGTCTTGTATGGAGAACACTGAGATTTCAGAAAAAAGGTCCTTTTTAAAAGAATTTTTTGGTATAACAGAACAAAGCATTTGAAAAAAAAAAAATTAAGACATGTTTTGGAGTGTTATCTAACAATCAGAACTCTGTTCTTTAAGAGATCTGTTTTTTTTCCAGTCAGGCTACTGAAATCCTACTTTCATTTGAACTCACATGTCTGGGATGTCTGTAGCATTTAAATATTTATAACTTTGAAGGTTCACCAGGTCTATAATAAGCACAGGGGAAAATAAATACATTATGCAAAGGGTGATAAATTTTATCACATAGTCTTCCATGGGTCAGCTGTTTATTTTCAGTGTTCTTTTTCTTGGATCTGTCAGGTAGACAGCTGTTATTTTAGGGTATTTTTGGTAATTTAATTTCTTTGAACTGGAAATCTGCCACCAAATTCACTTCTAAAAATTCAGCCTCCAGCTCATAATTATATAATTAAAAAACCAAAAATTTTTAGATCACTAATTCAAAAATACCTACCTGTCAGAGATATTTCTAACAAATGCAAAGCATATCTACTCTAAATCATCTGATAATGTCTATATGAAACTGAATATAAAATGTTCAGGTCTGCTAGATTTCTGAAATAAAAAAATAATGTACATTCTGTACATTCCCACAATTCCACAGTAAGCTTGAAATACTGTTGCCTCATATATTTGACTTCATAAACGCTTGTTGACATCAATAGGCTGTTGCAATGATAGAAATATAATAAGTGGTCACCCTGTAATCAATATTTTTATTTTTTAAGTTGCGTTGGATTTTTTCCCTAATCCAGAGTACTTGAGGAGGGTTATAGGATAGGGAAAAGAGAGTACTGCAGAGTGGGCTGGCACCACGCTGTACAGGGACAGGGCTTTTTGTGCACTGGAACTGTCAGGAGCAACTGCATTGGGAACTTGCCAGTGTAATCACCTATAGAACCCTTAGTCTTAGAATAAACAGCTTGAAGTCAGTGCATGACTATTCAGATTCACATTCTGTATACACACTCTCAGACTTGTGCAGTAAATATTTGTGTCACTTTCAATTCATGTGAAAACATAGCTCTCAGCTACCAGAGTTTTATGAGGGCATTACTGGAATGTCGCATTGAAATTAATTCTTTGTATTGTAAAATGCTCAGCTATAGAAAATGTAATATTATCGCTCCATTACATGAATCATACTTGGTGGTGTGGGCACTTACGCTGATATTGCCATCAGAAATTTATTGACTGACATATTTTGACCATTCTGGAGCAAACTGTAGCCTACTAAAGCTGCAAGTACAAAATAATTTTTATTTCACTGTGAACCAGAATATTTTCCATTACGACTTGATTACTGACGTAGTTTGTTCTGAAATACCCTCACATGGAGTGTCTCTTTCCAGCTCAGCCCATTCTGGAAGGCACAGTTTGGAGTGGGGATAAGAGTAAGGGATGGCAGGGTTTAGAAAGGCAGATTTCTTGGTGTAATGACACCCACACCAGGTGTAACATGAAAAACATGAGCTGGAGAGAAGTCAGACATCCCAAGTCATGGCAGGTGTTCTGTGAACTTCTGGTAATACCCAAAGTATCCCTCAGCAGCCTTTGAATCCAAGCAGGGAATGGGGTTCTGTTAATTCATTTTACAGGGTGTTTTTCTCCTTCAGAGCTGTTACTGGTATATAAAGGAAGATTATGTCCACTGAAATTTTGGAAATTGGCAAGAAGAGCAGTTAGGTCTAAATTGAACAAATAGAAGTTTTGATTGTAAAAACAGAGAAGTAAGAAGCTTTTAATATATTTGGTGAATGCAATTTCACCTTTTATGTAATTAATAGGCTTTGTGTATTTATTTGTTAGGACTGGCAGCTTTTGACAAAGTACACAAACGTTCACTTGGATACTTATTACTATATGTCTACCCATACCAATTGTTTTAATTTGGAAATATTTGACAGAGCATATCAGAGGAAGTGAAGATGTTATTGTGATGTAAGTACAAATAGTGTTACACTAAATCAGTAGATTGTTGTACCCACAGTTAATTGAAAGATTGTGACTACTATATCTAGGTAATTAATATGCTAATTTACTAGTTTAAAGATAAAAGCGATATTAAAAGAATGCAAAAAAGAGTTTGTATTTTTCTCTTTTGCTGTACAAACACAGCTCCCTGCAATAACTTAATGAGGGAATTTCAAAGGAACAAAATTAGCAACAAATTAATTAAAAGCTTAAGTAATTACATGGTATTGCTGAGACCTTTTGGGTAGGGAGTAGCATAAATATGTGTTTAGATTGTCATAAGAGCAAGTAACAGAGAAAGTGAGAATACTAAGTTTGTTTACTTGTTGAAAATTTATTTTTCTGAAGCAGATTAAGAAAAATTTGAATTAAATTGTTATTATTGAAAGAAACTTTATTAATAGTAATAAGATTGAAAATATTTCTAAAGTAGAAGGATGTAAGCTCTTCGAGGGAAGAGAGCACAAATAGAAAGTGCTACTCTTTTTTCTTTCAGCCAGCCTTTAATATATTGGTAGAAAAGGGATTAGTGTTCAAAAACCACAGACTATGTTTGCTCAGCGTCCTGAATTTTGAATCTGTTCCAAGGACCTGGTTTTGGTCTAGCCCACAAGATTAATATAAAATCTTAAATGTGGCACTGCAAGAACAATGAACTTAAGACCAATGAAAATGTGCTTTAAACTGAGTCTGAAGACACTTTATGGGCTAAAATACAGTGAAGAAGATTTCAGAACAGATTAAGCCATGTCTTTCAAGAAAGAGGATAAGAAGAAAGTGTTAGAAATCAAGAATTTTTGAGTTGGAAAATGCTTTCAGAGTTTTAATTGCTTTACTAGTGTTAAATTTCTTGCCTATAAACACTTTTCCTCAGCTAGAGAAAGCCCATGTTTGAAGCCTTCTCTTCTGTTAGGAAGCCACACAGATTTAAACTTCTCAAAATCATGACACTTTCCACACTAGAAAATGCTACTTGAACTATTCTGTACAGCTTCATCTGACATCCATACTTGATAAAGACATAATCACTATCTATTAATCAGTTTAGTTTGTTACTAATGGGCTTATTATTAGTACAAAAGCACTGTTATAACTAATTTCAAAATATTTAAACATACAAAAGAAAGCATGCAACAAATCTTCTGTGTTCTTTTGTATTTTATAAACAATTCAACAGTAACAAAAAAATCAAGCAACTGCTAAATAAAAGCCAGAAGCTGGCTTAAAAAACTAGTAAATACTACTCTGAGAATAAACAATATCAATTGTAGAACTTATTATGTGAAGAGATTACTTTTAAAATATTAGGGAAAGGCATCTTGGATTTATTACATAATTAATATTGCAGAGCAGCAGGGATGATCTATTCATGATATCTCAACTGATAACTGAGCTGCATTTGCAAGAACAGTGAGCACCGAAATAATATGAACATCATAACTCTCCTCCAAATGAAAGAGTGTCTCCTTCTGGCTCTCAGCAACTGAGAGCAGGGATGTGTCTCTAAAAGGTGAAGTTTTTTCAAAAGCGTCGGAATGATTTAGAATCCCACTGGTACTCTGTGTCTAAAAGCTGTGCAATTCTATACTCTGAATATTTAACTTTGCTGAAGTCAACATCTGAACTTAACTAACTTCAAGTGGATTGGGACATCTCACCACTGAACATACTCTAACACACAGTTTAAATGCAGTTTTCTGTTTTAATTGGTCCTTTAGTTTGTTAATTCTAGTAAGAAAATACGGAAGACAATATATTTTTGGTCGTTCTTGCTAAGGAATAGAGGTTTATGCTTCATATCTATCTGTTTTTTTTCCTTGGTACATTTGAAACTATTTTGAAACACATTTCATGAAGAGAGAGAGCTCACAAAGACAGTGAATTCCCAGGGTGTGACAATCCCCAAAGCAGCTTAGTTACCAGCCTTCAAGGGCTGGGTGGGGAGCCCCTATCAGCAGCCTTATATCTGTTTCCCATGAGCCTGTAGTGTATGTGTGCTCTTTCCTAAACACCATCTATTGCACCAGGAGAGAAATTAGATCAGCGTTCACACTTGGAAAGTTTAGTTGTGAACTATGTGGAAATTAAAAATTGAGCTCTGAACCAGACTTCATCAGTCTTCTGTTCAAGATATTTCATGTTTCAAATGCTGCAGTTTCATGATGGGTCAATCTCATTACTTTATAAAAAGAAATTGTTGAAGATAACTTTGGATGACATGAAAACTCATGTAAATTGTGTGTATACACACACACATATGTTATAATGTGAGCTGCAGCTGGCTGTGTATCTCTATAGACAGTTAACTGTAGAACTGTCAAAAAGGAAATAAAGGGAATTTGCAGAACTGGAACTGACTCTGAATCTTAGGAAAGAATATATTTAATGAAGTATATCCACTTAAAAGGCAGTGCTACATAAAACGTAAAAAAGTCCAGGTTATGGATCTCAATGCTTTTGAATAAGCTCAGACCGTTTCTAGAGAGCCAGGTTAGTACAGCCTAGATGAGGAATTGGATAGGAAAAAGCCTAGGGCAGAAAATTTCTTCTTTAATAATCATATTCTTTGTGTGGTTTTATGTGGATATTTATATTTTTATATATTGTAGTTTTCTTTATCATTCAATGCTATCAATTTAAAATGGGTGCGTTTTAAAGCTTTGGCCTAATATTATTACAAAAAATGAAACTCTAGTTAATCTTTGTCACATTTTTGTGTCACCCACATGGTGCCTCTGGTTTGGGGTTTGTATCTAAATCACCAGGTTTTAAAATGCTTCTTCTGTATGATTTCAGTTAAACTTGTGAATGACTGGAATGTATTAAGTGAAAGATCTCTTGTCCCCAGTGGTGGTTAAAGTCAGAGCTGTCATCTTTGAATTATTTTATTTCACAAGCTTTTAATCATACCCCAAGGACATGTCAAGCTCTTGCATGCTCTTTCAGAAACACAGGCTGTGGAGGGGATGCTGTCATTTCTTCTCTTGTTCCACTCCAAACACATATTCATCATGGTAGGGTAAACTTATAAGAAATCTAATATCATATTAAATTGCAGTTTGGTGAGGTGTGGCACGCTTTCAGAGGTTCAAATTTTTGCTGGTTGTAATATAACAGTTAAAGCAATACAGAATGTTTGTAGTAAATCAATCAGTGCAGTCGCTCTCTAAATAAATATTCAGTATATTTATTTATACTCTAAATAAATACAAGTTTGTTATACTCTAAATAAATTAGATGGAGTTAGTTGCCCTCAAAATTATCTTTGTGACATTTCTGTGAATGTAAATTAATTTGAAGACATTGTGAGATTTGTTCAACACTTTATTGAATTTTCTGTGCCTAAAGCATCAATAAGTATATTTATAGTTAAGCTATTGAACAATTTTGTTTGGGTTTTTTTCAATTACTGGTCTCATGGTGTCACTGCCCAGTCCAGCCCCAGGAGCAGCAAAATAGCAAGGCAACAAAGTCTCCTGATATAGCTTGCCTGCAGGAACATCAGCTAACGTCAGTGATGGAGAAGTGGGTACAACAAAGTAAACACAGAAAGCAAAACTTTAATAATGTACAAATAAAGGGATAAACCACATATGCTGTACAGTAATTTCAAAGACCTCAAAATGGGGAAAACATGACAATATATACTATGCTGGCTGAGGGCAGGGAACCAATGAATAACAGGAACTTCAAACATTACCTTATCTGGAAAATGTAACTAACTAATCACAAGAACTCAAGACACCACCTTATTTGGCATAAACATATTAGCATAACGTTTCCTATAATTCCATGCATCTCTCTATAACCTAGCTAGATGTTACCCTCCTTAGTAAGTATTCTGTTTCCTATGGTGTGAGATCGATGCCTCCTGTGTATTCAGTTGAGGCCAAGTCACCATCCATCCTAGCCTGTCCAACTCCCACATCATGGATCTCAACTGTCATGTTCCTGTGTCTTCTATGCAGCACAACATCTGAATGTCACAAGGGTTCACGTATTTTCAGAGCAGACCCAAGAGCTGGTCTGTCCTGCTTTTACTGCTCAGAATAAGATACTATCCTGTTTCTTGCACGTTTTGCTTCAAAAGTGTAATGATGTCTATTGTGATTGTTGTTACTTTTGTATTTTTTTATTTTATAGCTTCATAGGTAAATAAATATTAGATGGGGACCTGAATGTCACTTAAAACACCAGGCTCTAAAATTGCCTCCTGTGAAACTTCAGTAATATCTTTGAATGGCTGTGTATTAAATGACTGACTCAAATGTTTCTTTGTGCTTAAAGGAAGGAGTACTGCTTAGAGAGCTTGCAGTTTGCAAGACATTTTTGAAATGAACACCAGGCAGCACAGTAGTTGTATTTAAAATTATTTTTTGATGGAGAAGTGAAAGAGTGATGTTTGAACCAAGATTTGTTTTCAGGTAGGAATAGCCTGTTTTCCCCTCAAGCTCATTTCTGAATTTCAGGACAAAAGACAGTCATAAACCTCTAAAAATATTTGAGGCTGAATTGCCAGTGCTGAGGATTGTTGCTTTCTGTCTGTGATACATTAGAAATCCAAAGGTATGTCCTTAGCTGAATATTAGGACTTCAGCTTTGTAGCTGACAGGGTAGCTTGCTTCTACTTTGGGTTCCAGGTCTATGTAAGTTAGTGCTCATGCCAACCTTTATATAGGTGCCTTGCACTTAATAAAGGGACATCGTCTGTCTCCTGTGCATTACCTTTCAGGCTGAGGCAAGGTGGACATACCTGGGTTGTAGAAAAGGTCTTGCTAACACAGGAGCCACTAGAAACAGTGGGGAGCAGGATGCAGACACTGAGCTGAATGACTGAGATCAGATTTGCCTGAATAAGGTGGGTACTAGCCATGCCTAATCAGCTGGTCTTCTCTGGCACAGCCTCTCCGCATGTCTGTGCTCTAATCCCCAGGCTTCTGGGAGAGCATAATGGGGCAGATGGGGACCATGCGCAGAGATTTCATCTTGTCATTGCAGGTTTTGTTGACACAGTCTCTGTGCCATGTAAAGAATATGCCTCTGCTTTCCTTCTGCAGCAGCTTTGCAAGCAGACTGTTGCATACGTGTTCTTGTACCTTTAGCTAATCAGTTCTGGAAGGGAAATGCTGTACAACGTAATCTGAGCACCAACAATTTATACTATCATCATCTTGACTACAGATTACCTCTTCATTCTAAAAAAATGCTTCTGATGTGATGTTTGGAGAGACATTTTGACACGTGAAGACAAGACTCTAAAACTCAAAGACAGAG